>OMLM01015547.1:8934-20092 GCA_900302695.1 Helostoma temminkii | reverse complement strand
GATACCATGTTCATATATAAACGGACGGAAAGTGTTGCTGCTGAGTTACATGAAGTTACCTTTGCCCTCAGAATTGATTTAACAACAGTTAAATTTAGTTAATAACTAACATATTTCTCATGAAGAGGTGTTGTTGAAACCACATGTGACCCAAACTCATTTAGAGCAGCACTACCAGCAGTGCAAAGATATTTACTTCTAAAAGCTTCTGAGTGAGGCTGGCCTTTCTAATTTTAATATAGTTGCAAGCTTAGGTTACACAATATAGGGTTAAGTGTATTCTATCAATAATTTCTAAAATTCAGACATTTATAGCATCTACTTTACCCTGCTCAAAATGGATAAACTTGTTGCATTTAGTGTTTCCGCAGGTCACACATGCAGTAGTGGGATATAACACATTTACTGTATAGTGATAATTGTGCTTAAAATATTCATGTTTCTACTGAAATATTTGTACTTTTTGCTTTATTTGACAGCTGATGGTCACATATTATAAATTACAGTAGATCTAACAATAAATTACAAACATGCTACAGAATGTAAAACTGTAGCAACAATAAAACCTACATTCGCATTAATGTATGAGAATTCAAATGATCCAATAATCAAAATTTCCATAACTGATTAATCTGAAAATTAGGTTTTGAATGCAGGAAGTCTTCCGGAAGGCTAATAATCATAAAAAATATGTGTAAACAGGCTTTACAATGAATGTCTGTGTGCAATGACAGTTTTAAAATGTACAGTACATGCTATTATTTTAATGTTGAAGCACATTGTATTCTTTAAAGTAATAGCAACTCTAATAGTCTCTCTCCTTCTCTTTTTCCTATGGCTGGTGGATTTGTGTATCAAGGGCAGTTATTTATATACTACATGACCCCTTCCCTCCCCACTACTGCCCTCTGTCTCTCTACAGTATGTTCAGTCTGTCAGTGGTTTGAGGTTTTGCTGTGGAGCACAGTCCTGGTTTGAGGGCTTTCCAATTAAAAGCAATGTGATATGAACAGTGTGGGGCTACCACAACTGCCTACTAATGAGCCAACAGGAAATTAGCAGAACTGGAGTGACAGCGATTCGCACCAGTGATTAGCATTACTGTTTGAAGTCTTCCCACTGCCCAATTAAATGGACAGAAGCAGAGAACCGGGCAGGTTGTGGAAACTTCTGTGGCCTGTTTGCCTTGGATAACTTCCAAATTCAATTCTGTCTGCAAAAGACTCCTGCTCTACACACCAAAACCTCCATCAGTATAGTGTGTGCTTCAGGAAGTGTTTTTTCAGTCAGAACTGTTTCCAGCTGATTTATGATATGAGTTGTTTATCCACTCAGAGCTGATACGACTCTGGATCAGTTGTCTCTTTTAAGTGAGAAATGTGGTCAAGGTTGAATTATTCCTATGGGACCTAAGTGAGGAATTGCATCTCTCTTATCCTCCACAGTAGTTTTCATAAAATTAAATAAGTTCTGCACTTTCTTCAGGTCAGCTACTGATCAACTAACATTTAATTCTCAATGTTTTTTGGATTTTGTTTTCTGTTATATTTTAATCTAAATAAGTGTGTACCTCTATGGATAAGACAGCTGTTAAAAGTGATTTAGAGGATTTTAACAAATGAGGCAAATATGTAAAGACCAAATATCTACTGTACAGTGTATACACTGATCAGCAGTGGACAGTGGACAGCTGGCAGAACACACAATGTTACAGCTTGCTAACCCCTCGTCACCACATAAAAATGAATAAATATAAAGTTATAAAGCAAAAAAAAAAAAAGTACCTTGTCCACGTGATTGTAGTTGTAAACAGCTGTTAGTTTAAAATGCACATACAGTGGCTTATTATCAACAAACATTAGTTCTGTGTTCGACTTGTGTTTGTTAATTCCACTTTATCAATTTAAAAAATTGATCATTAGAAAAACCTTTTGCAGTTATGTTAGCAGAGATGAAAACATGGTTTATGTTTTATGTGGATTATAAGTGCTTCAAGTGGATGGAGATTCCCCCATTCACTTGATTTCATTACATTTTTTTGTTTGTTTTGTTTTTTTTAGATTTGTCCTGGAAAAGTCTGAAAAATAAACATAAGTTTGTGTGACAGAGCAATAATTCTCTAAGGTAAGTGTTTCACACAGGAGAGCTACATCTCTGTAACATATCATGTATACTACGTGCAAAGGTTTAAGCCATCAATACTGTACATACACTAATACTAAACATGTCATGAACTGCACTGATACATGGAGAAAAAGTCAAATTAATGCAACACTTGCAATACTGTGATCATGAAACTCTCTATTCTCTTAATATTTTTTTGTCCAATACAACACAACAGTGTAGGCATCACATCAGCTGAATGAATGAATAACCAGTAAACATTTGCCATTATTGTGACTAAAAAGAAAAATATTCAACTATTACATTGTCATAAATGATCAGCTTTAGAATATGTGGCAATTAATATGATGGACGTTGTGTTCACAGTGCAGAAAACACTGAGGAGAATAAGCTATCACTCACTGTGGCACACAGTTTGGTGAAATTATACTCACTGTATCTTCTTTGTGAAATTCTTTGTCACTATGCCTCCTGTTTCCTGCTTCTCTTCATGTGTCCCTGTTTGGAAAAAAAAAATGCACCAGCAAGTAAGTGACTTCAGTGATGGTGACGTTCAACAGTGTGCAACAGTTAACGGAGGTCATGGATCATGAATGGATGTCCTTATCAGTAGCTGAATAGGGTATTCATGAGGTAAACCTATATGAATCTATTGAATGGCTTCAGAAAGGATGTAGATGAAAGAGGTGCTTATGTAACTGGGATCAAAATATGTTTCATTCAGCACACGCAGATCTCTGTTGCTTAACCCAGCAGTGTTTTTGTTTTAAGGGCCTCTAGGGTGACTTGCAATAAACATGTTGACACTCCCTTTAGTTGTTTCCAGGAATGATTCTCCTGCGTGAATCCCACCACCACCTTTTCCTCTATGCTCTGTTTATGGTCGTTCTATCTCTTGGGTTTGCTGGCAGCTGCTCTGGAGCAGCTAAATGTCAACACGGCTGCCAGCAGTGTGGCCTGCTCCACCCTTAACCCCTGTCTGCACACCAGGCTCGACTATGCGCTACCCTATACCCCTGCAATGACGTCTCTGGCTGCTGAGAGCGATGGACTCCACCAAAGGGTGAAGTTGGAATAAAACTCCAGAGAGAGATCACACGTGAAGTCATTAGCTTGTTATGACAACCCCGTCATGACTTTGGATGCAAAATTGGTCCCTTGATCATGATCATCTCCCTAAGATCCAGCATTTCATGAATAATTGAGGTGTGTTCAGAGACTAGTCCAACAAGGAGCTGCCTCTCCATGTTTTATAGTCTCTTACGACAGAGATGCCAAATTCCAGATGCTCTGTGTAATGCAGTGTTCTGAGAGGAGAGATGACAGTCAGAGCAGTATCGTTAAGGTCAAGGTTTTCTTTCAGCACGAGTATCAAGGACAGAGCTGTACTTTGCATATTTTCATAAGGAGCACAGATTTTTGATCCCTTTGTTAGCGTGATACAGGCGAAAGGCATGTTTCCTCACGCAGCTTCACACAGCAGTCAAAATCATGAGTCATGTAGCAGATTCAAACTGCTCGGTTCACTTAGGATCACAGATTCATGGTCGCACAAGACTGTATGCATTTGGTGTGCTTGTTTTAGCTCATCAGTCACATCACTGTGGTGTTGCAGTGCTGCTTCTGACTTTCTTCATTTCAGTGGTGTTTCATTCAGTTTGGTGCAAATGGAGGCTTTTAACTAAAATCCATAATAGGTCATTTTCTGCTGCCTAATACGAGCAGCTTTTAATGTCCTTCAAACAAATGAATTATATAATTAATTTCTGATCAGCCATAACTACCTAACAGTTACAGTTTTGGTATAGTTTATGGTTAGAGAACGATTTTGGTTTTGTTATACAAAAGCGGCACTAATGTGTTGGAGGACGAAAGATTATGACAAAACTATGGCCACTAACCTGCTTCCTAAGACGTCTAAGGAACTTATTAACAGTGTTTCACACTTTTGCATTTCCATATGACAGACAACGGTAATTCATCTGAACAATTGATCACAGTAGTGATTTCGCTTGTCAAAACTCTCTCTACTTAAGATTAATAGCTTAGCAACAACATGTCTTAAAGCCCCGTATTTATTTTACAGTCTTTGCTGTAAATACTTTAATTCAATCTTCTATTCAGATTAGTCTTGATTTTACATGTATCCTGGTTCAGAACAAATAACCCAGAGGTCCTAAACTACTACTAAAGTGAAATGTGGGTCATGTGAAGTAATAATGACATTAAGTAATAAAATTAAGTCAAACTAAAATGTATATTTACTCAAGCACAGAACCTAAGTACAGCTTTGTGGTACTTCACTGGAGTTTTAACATTTTATGTTACTTATGCAAGAGGAAACTATTAAACTTTACTATATTTACTTTATAGATATAGTTACTAGTTACTTTTTACACATGGAAAATTTTTTTAAAATATAATTATTATTTTATTAAGCATAAAGTGGTTGAAATTAGCTCTATGTTTACCAGCTGCACAACAGATCATTAACTTTTATTCTTTATTAATTTCATTAATACACATTTCTTCTACTTCACCATAATTGTTGCATTTGAAAGTTCATTTTAGACTGTGTGCTTCCTACTTCAATCTAAGAAAAGAATTTGAAGTGGTACTTCTAGCAGTGGGTGAGTACTTGCACTTTTACTTGGGTATTGGGTTTGTGTACTTCTACCACCTCTGATAAAATCACGCAGTTTTATTTCACAAACTGCTTGTTCTTTTCAGTTTGCTTTGAGCTTGTAAACATCCTCATCTCCACTGACACCCAGTTCTGTTGTTGTTGTCCTCCCTGTTTATTTTAACCAGTCTATGACACTGAAAACTAAATGACCCATCTGACAGTAGAGATCATATATAAATCGAATACGCATGTGTGAAAATCTTATATTAGTCCTTTGGGGATCAGAAAATCAGATTCGGGTCACTTCAGCATGCAGTGTGAATGCAGCCTCAGTGTTTCAGCTAATTTGTGTTAATTTGATCATCTGTAAACTGCATCATATGTTGTGTGTCAAAAGGTATGCGGTCCTTATTCCTAACTGTTTAACCATTATGGGCCAAAAGCTATTTTTACTACTAACTGGGTTAATCCGGTCATGCCTATCTGTAACTGTTGTCTCCTCGTGGCTGTCTCTATGCAGTGTGACATCGTTTGGTAAATATTTAACGGAAAGAAACAGGCAGTGAAGCACGGCTGTTTCTGTGTTGAAGATTTGTCCATTCATTCCAGCATGAACACGTCCAACATGTTTGTATCACTCTCCTAGTCACACTTTTAGAATAAAGGTCGAGTCAAAGTGGCAGGCAAGCCCAACATGGCGCTGATTGAATGACCCAACTGGCATACCAACTATGTGTTTATAAAAAACTCTGAGTTGAGGGGCCTGCTGTCCTCTGTGTCCTCTTCAGCCTGGGAATCCCTGGAATTCATCTGTCTGTTGAAGCACAGACTTAAAGAAACGGTTTCTACGAGTTCACCGTGACACAGGCAGAGACAAAACATGCACGAGGACTGAGCAGTAAAAGTGAGGTCCTATTTCAAGCACATTCTCTCTGGCGCTTAAGAGCAGCAAGCAGCGTGTCTTCTGCAGGCCTTGCCTTAAATCTAAATCGAGCTCATGGGTGACTCAGGGAATGATCTCCAGGAATCTGAAACAGGTGTCTAAAATTGAGGATCTGCCTGCCAACAGTCAGGTCCCACTCCCCAAAATCTGTCCAGCTCTTCCATACAAGACTCATTAACTCTGAGCCCATGTTACACCACCAGGGCTTTCATTATACTGCATCAAATCTGCTGCTGGATCATAATGAATATCCTTAGAGTTACATACATTTTTCTATGCTTTGCTTCATTAAGGTCTTGTTAGTTTTGGGTAACTTGTAATGCCGCTTTGTCAATGCCTAATTTTAGTATGCTTTGTGGTTTTAATTCATTTTACTTGTGCATATGGATGATTGATGGTTTTGATTGTTTTTAAGTCACATTCTGCTTGTCTTTCCTGTTTAAGACATTTTGTTTAAATAATTGTCTGATGAAACGTTCAATAGAAATACTAAATGTACTGAATAGATAAGAAGTGCTATAGAAAAAAGTTCAGGGAAACACTGAAGTCAGGAGCCTAAATTCCTTCAGTGAAATCCGACCCTGCTGAGGAAAAAACTGGCTATTTATTGAAATATGTTCTTACATTCTCACCTGGCTGTTGAACCTTAAAACGCATATTTCTTCAAAAGCGGAAGATGTTTTTAATGTGTTTTCAAATTCTTATTTCACCTGTTGTCTTCCCTCCTTTAAAAGCACTTCACACATCAAGTGTTTTAAACGTGTTCTATAAATAAATCTCGACTGGTTCTCACATCAGTATGAATTGATAGTCGTCACAGAGAGAAATCAGCTCAGTTTGACCGCCAGCCATCACAGCAGGCACAGATATCAAAAGTAAAGTTTCTCCTCTTTTAAAGACCTTTAGTCCAAATTATCATGATGGATCCTTCATAAAAAAGTGTATGTATTGAAGACCTCAGGTTCCCAACTCACCTGAAACTTCTACAAATCCATCTCTCGTTTTGACGTGTAATTCCTCTGCTTTGAAACTGTGGACGTTTACACAAACTTTCCAGGGCTCCCCTCCGGTAGTAATGGGAGAACTCCGAGAAGAGGGCTCCCCATATTTGCTGGTGTACAGCAGGGGGCCTCCTGCTGACTGACGCGGGGGGAAACTTGTGCGTAAACTGCTGCTGAAAGGCGAGGTACTGAGGCGTGTGCTTAGCCGACCGGGCCGAGCCCAGCCTGGCCAGTCCATGGATAGATCATCGGGGAAAGGTGGCATGCCAAAGTCATCATCCATAAACCGAGATGCGAGCTGCTCCCTGAACGGAGACTGGTCCCTGAAGGGTGACTCTCCGAACGGATCCCTTGGAAACCTCTGCCGGTTTCCCATAGTGTAGAAATCTCCCTCTGCCATGTCCAGCTGACGTCAAAGCCACGCAAAGTTTGGCTATTTGTTAAAAAAACAACCTTCAACCAAATCCGGTTCTTTTTAAGAGCGGAAATTCCTCCTACTATTTTGTCTGTGTGTGGAAAAAAACTTTTATCTCTTTCGCATTACGCGCATCACCTTTACGCAATCAGTCACCAGTTGACCCAACAACAAAACCAAAAGTAGACACGCTGTTCTTTAAACCTCCAAGTGAACTGATCTAATTCCTTCTGGCACTTGGATTTATACTGATGACGGCTACCTAGACGATGAGACTGGAACAAGTGTCCGGAAAGTGCTGGGAGGATCCAGAGAACACTCACGCTGCAAAAAATAGCGACTCCAGAAGTAACAACAACAACCTCAGCAACAATAATCACATCTTTAAAGTCGGAAAAAAGGTTAAAGTTGTGATTTGTTTCACTTTAAATTGACCTCCACTGCTGAAACACCTGAAAAACTTTTAATTAAGATGAAAAACCTTGCTAATGTGGGGATTTTTTTTGCAGTGCAGGCGCAACAGCTGACCAGAGACCAGCCCCCCTTTTACCAAATTAAGTTACCGTGCACATGTCGGTCATACTGTGCATACAGAGCTCCCTCCTCCTGCGGGTGACTCATTTGCTTTTTAATAGAAAATAACGCTGAGCTTCGCGTCAAACACGCTGATGTCACAGGACAGATAAAACAAAACACCTAAGAAGACAAAATTGAGAAGATGGCGTCTGTTTACAGCCACAACATAAAGCACGACTGCACTGGCGTTTTATTCACAACTTGATTTATACAGTTTATTCTGAACACGCAGTGAAAGGGGAAGTTGATTTCATGTGGTTATAGCGGGGACAATTCAATTTCCAGGTGACACACTATTACAATGTGGAGCTCACCCTGACACAAGATAACATATGACAGTATGGACACATACGCTTCTGCAGTGTGCTTGTGTTCCACATGTTCATAAGGAAAAAGGGGAGATTGCGCATTACTGAACACTGAAACACAGCATCACTATTGCTATATGACCTTGTTATTGGAATTTGTAAAATAACAACATAATCATAGGATTTTAAGCACAAAGACACCTAGAGTCCACTGATTGATGTCTAATAGGCATATTATCTTCTTTTTCTCTTTCACCCTTCAATGATTTAAATCCAAACCAACATTTTAACATCCAGCAATTCTGTAAATCAAGTAATCACATGTCCTGTATAATTTATACAATACATACTCATATTTACACCACAGTAATTACACATACAAAATTATTTTGCACAAGAACTGATGTAAACTTTACATTGTGAAATGGGTGAGGGCCGTTGGTCCGAGTGCCTGTCTAGAGAGCTTATTAACAAGACAGCACAAATCATCACCTGGCACCTAGTCAACAGTGGTTGACATGAGTCATCATCACTTTATAGTTTCTGGATGAGTTTTGTGCCAAGTTCTTTCGTCTTCCAGCGTCATATTTCCCTCATTTGTCCAATTTGGTTGACATTCAGGGAAATAGGTAGGGTATTGAGTGCATAGAGAGCAGTCTGTCAGGCCTGGAGCTGTTATACAGACACGATAATGATTAAAAATGACAAAGGGAACATAACTTTCTTAATTATATGCAAAGGCAGTTGTACACTTTTTACAGATTCAAAATCTGGAGTCAAAGCAGCAACAAAATGAACATTTAAGAAAGAGTTTGAGAAATACACTGATTTGCTTTCTTGCCGAGAGTTACTTAAGAATGCAAATAATGGTGCTAGAGCCAGTAGCTTAGCACAAACCGCTGACCTGGCTCTTTTGAAAGGTAACAAAATCCATCTACTAACATATCAAGAGATGTTTGGAAACTCCCTGGATAAACTCCAACCTGCTGTCACCATGTTGCATATTAATAACGAGTCCCTGAAACCCTCAAAATAACCAGAGGTCTTACATCTCATCTATTATTGTTGTAAGAAGGCCCATAATGTGCCTTTGTGCTTTAAGTTAAGAAAATAACACAACTAACACGAGCTGTGTGTTAGTAGCAAGTTTGGTGCACTGTGTGTGTGGCGTTAAGGGACAGTGCACAGTGTAGGTCATCTGAGACCAGAAGTGTTTATTGTCGCGCTTAGACAGAGCTAGTCTAGCTGTTTCCTAAGTTAAACTTACAGGCTCTTGGTTTTATCTACATTTTTAACAAACAGACATGAAATTGACAGGGAGCTTCTCAATTAACTCTTGGCAACAGAGCTAAAGTTGAGCTTTTTAAAACACCAAAAACAAATAATCCGAGATGAGCTTTCGCAGAGAACTTTCTGGTTTCAGGTGGATGTGTTCATATGGTGGCATAAGCAAACAAATAATATACAACAAACCAGAAATAAATTACAGCAGTGTCATAACTATAAATTAACAGGGTTGCATAGAAAGATTGACCTCTACTGAGAGGGACAACAAACCAATAAATATTAAAGAAGTAATAAATATTTATGATACTGAACAAAAACATTGTGTTTGGTTCCAGAGATGTAGCAAGAAAACATTATTCAAGTAAACTGAGAATGAATAATATTTAACTTCAGGCTTATCTTCAACATGTTGCAACCAGATGAAAGTCAGGTTTTTCTTCCTGCACTTCCAAAGTGTTAAATATTAACCAAATAACAACCAAAATCAGACTGATACATATAGAATAACTAAAGACAGCCAAAGATATGAGCTTTGAGCCTTTCCCCCCAAAAATCATCATCGTGCTATTTGTGTTGTCGAAGAGAGCTGTCGAAGAAATACTTCCTGTGACACAGTGAAGATTTACAACAGTCTAAAGAAATCCAACTCTCCGTCCCTGTGCTATGTTTTGATCGCTCTCTGTTGTATTACATGGACTGACATTTCAATTGTTTTCCACTTGATCAGAGGATAAATTAATTTGACATTTGAGCTGACAGGCAGTTTGTTCGCTGTCGGGTTGCTCTCATTGTTTCACTTTCCAGAGGAAACACGTTTGTTCTCCACCGTGTGAAGCGCTGAGAGCAGAGCAATAAACAATTCCCTTATTTCTGCTAATAATCCCTCTGAAGCCATTTGTAGACACATGGATCAAATGGCTCAAATGTTACTTCACTTCTTTGCACAATATCCGGGAGATATAAATCCTGACATGAGACAGTAAAAGTCTAATGTCCTGTATACTCTGGCTCTCATTAGTTAAGTACTGTATGTACATTTGCATATGGCCAAAACATATACAGTAGGCAGGGAAAAGGAAGGTCAAGACTTAAGTAATTGAAATTATTCTAACACACTAATTCTAATTCTAATTCTTTCAAAAAACCAACAATTTTCAAAATAAATATGGGAATACATGGACATAATAAAGGAACGGTGATGTTAGATGGCTAAAGAAAGGAATACAGATTCTTTGATGTGTATAGTCTGAGCTTCTGTTGAAAATATCTAAAAGGTGAACAGTCTCAGGCCATTGTGAGCGCTGAATCAACAGGATGCAGTATGAGAGCAAAGCAAATAAACATTCAATCTCCAGCAGTCTCTGTAGGCAGAGCAAGCAAGACTACCTCAATGAAAGATGTGGTCGGACCCCTGCTGAGACATTTCCACTTGAGATTCAAAGCAGAGCATGGACAGGCACAAGTCGACTGCACACACATCCACTGTGCTTGCTCTTAATCGGAAACAACACAGACACTTCTGTCTGTTAATCTTTTCTAGGAAAACTAATGCCTGGTTTTGTTGCGTCTATTCAATGAACCACGACTCCGGCTGCGACTGCGGGTCCCAAAAATTGAGTTCCAGGATGAACTGCGGCTGTAGCTTCTGTAGGAGGAGTAGCTGTGGCTTCGGCTGCGACTCCTGCTTCGGCTGATGCTGTGGATCAGGCTGCGACTCCGGCTGCGGGTGAAGAGGCTGCTCCAGGATGACACACTGGTGGCCCGACTGCTGGAGGAAGGACTGGGTCGGAAGTATGGAATGGGTCGCTTCCTGGCACTGCAGAAACCCGAATAAGTGAACAATGTGTCAAATGAAAGTGTTATCTCTAAGGGTTCATT
>OMLM01015544.1:72388-103219 GCA_900302695.1 Helostoma temminkii | reverse complement strand
ATATGATGTTTGTACACAAGAAAACATTTTCAGGGCTCCGAGGTTTCTGGTTTAGAATGAAACTGTGTTTGTTCTGTCTTTCATTTGAGTGTGTGTGTGTGTGTGTGTGTGTGTATGAGCTGGAAACCAACAACTAAACGTGTACAGTAACAAAGGGCTGAGGCTTGGCTTTGATAACAAAGGAAAAAAAAAAAAAACTTTTGACAACAAAAGCACACATAGACTATAAATATGGCAGCAGGAAGTCTGACCAAGCAACAAACATTTAATAGGACATTGAGAAGCACAGAGCCACTGGAAACCATCATCAAACTTTAATGGCTTTCTCTATCCAAGGTGCCTACAAACATAAAATGACAAGTTGCCATATTGTTCAAGAATTTCTCTGGAGCACTCTGACTGTTTTGCAAATTCCAGCACAGCTGTAAAACAGCTTGGGCCAAAAGTCGTCACTTGTCAATTCTAAACAGATTTAGCATCATTGGAACACCATCCGTTCTTTAAACATTCCTAAAAGACACAGATTTTATCTGAACAACATGTATAAATTCTTGAAAAATAAACACACAAGCAACCATGTCAGGCAAAAAAGAGGCCATGTGGAGAACATTTGGTTCGAGTTTTACTTGTGGACCTCTGTCTCTATTTCCACTGTGCCCTTAAGCTTCCAATAATGACGGCGGCATGTCTAGTAGCAGCGCACAAAGTTTCCTAAATCTCCTGTCATGCGAGAGAGAGAGAGTGGGCTCCTAAACCGATTCACAAACTGCAAAGCCTCAGAAGCAGCCAAGATAAACAGATAAAGAGGAGTGGTGTAGCAATGTTCATGCAGAAGTGTGTCAACATTTAGGGAGCTAGCTGAGTGGCTGAAAATAGTTAGATGCTGTTTACCTAATGCTGAAAAAGATGACTGGCACATGCTACAAATGATTATAGTAATTTATGATTAATATTCACATCTTTATATGTAAATAAACTGTAAAATTTGGGTTGAGGGTGCTGAAAATGGGACAGACTAGAGAGGTTAGCCAGTAAGTGAACCTCTGTTTACAAAATACTGGATCTCCTCCAGCTACTGTAATGTGTACAAAACACCACTTCTGACAGTCATTGACTGTTGTATGAATACAAACTATTCCCTTAATCTCCTACCTAAGTACAGATTAATATTTCTAAATAATACTGTGTTTCAATCAAATAAAACATGACAAAACATGCCAGAAAAGGGAACTTTGAGAAAATGAATGTCTGTAGTCTGTTCTGCTTATCAAGTTACTTATTCATTAATGTGCTCATTTGTCCACTTTATATCAATTATGAGAGGCAAGGTAGTGTTTTCATAAGCAGAGGCAGCTCTGTTTGCCAAGAAAGTATCAGTCAAAAACAGAAATAATTGCAAATTCAGCTTTAAATCTGATCGGAGGACAGACATTCCTGTAAGACAAGAGGATACTCAATAGCACAAACAGATGTGAAGTATCCCCCCTCCAAACAGTGTTTGAACAGGTGTACAGCTCATTAGGTTGTAGTATTTGCCCTTTTGGTTTGAGTGCCTGAGTTTCTATTTCATTATTAAAAGACGCTTCCAAGAACAAAAAAAAACAACAAAAAACTAAAATTACTTGTTTGTCTCTTGAGTATTCTTTGAAAGGCAAACAAACTTGTCAATGCATGTGTGGAAAAGCCAGTTTGGCATAAGTCCGTCATAAGAACAGGAATTTTAGGGTAATACAACAAATGTCGTCTAACTGAACTCTTTCCTGCCATTCACCAACCACACTACAAAGCCACATCAAATCCTTGTATCTGTGTCAGCTGCTGCTTGGTTAAACAGTGACAGAACTATTCATGACAACAATCTTCTTCGGCATATCTCTTCAAGCCTAGATTTCACAATGTTTGCACAAGAGCCCTTATAAAGCTGCCTCGCTTCTCTTTGCTTGATTTACTCCAGTACTAGTAGTGTTTGACTTAACTGATGATTCAGCAAGTCCCAGAGTTATTAAACAGCAAAGTGTGTATAAAGTATTGATCAGAAAGTGTGGAAAAATCAAACATGGACAATTCAGATTCTTTTGCAGATGCCAGTTTGCAATGTTTTCCTGAACTATTAAATTTCACTTTCACTTAATGAGCTGTGGCTTTTTCACAGTCTCTTTTCTCTGCTATCCTTTGTTAGCTTTCTTTTAAAGGACCACAACAGAGAGAACCATGTGAAGCAACTTACATGCCAGCAGAAAATTTTTGCAGCACCTTATGCCATTTCAACTAAGGACTCCTAAACCATCTTCCTGCTTGCCTCACCATTCCTTTAAATTTCATCAATTTCACTCCACACTTATATCACACATACAGTATGTGGCAATGAAAGATTAAAGCTAAGGTTAAATAATTTTCCACTATCCCAGTGGCACTGCAATGCTGCATGGAAATCAGTAGCCAGCAGAGGAGCAGCGGGTTAGATAAGGGGGTAGGAGGATTAGAGAAGTGAATTTGGTGAGGAACATTCAAAGAAAGGGATCTTTTGAGGATTTAGCTTCATTACATCAGCAGGAAACAAACATGAGATTAGATTTGATATTGGGGGAAGGATGAACAAGGGAAATAGTTCTAAGAATTGAGTTCAATTGTCCCCTGAGCTAGCTGCACCAGAGCATACAGGCAAGGCTGAATCACAGGGGGAACAATATGAGACCCCCTCTAAACAGATTAACACCAAAGCAGGGGCACATTCCTTTCCTCAACTGCAAATAGGATGGGAGAATAGGAAGGCTAGAATTATTATTGTATCTGTAACTACTCTGATAATCTTCCAGCAGTAAAAGACACAGTGCCGCTGTGTTGGCAACTGTAATGGTTGAGTACTCACCCGGGGATCACCGTTGGTGGGTCGTGGCCCATGGCTGAATGCCTGTGCTGGATCTTTGTGGTAGACTTTCAGGCAAGAGTGAGCCGCGATGTTCCTGTCGGAAGAGGAAGCGTCCAGTGGTAAGAAGGCAGCCCAGATATCACCATCTGACAGTGGCCGATCCTGCCTCAGCATGGATCTCTTAAGCAGACCCGCTAAGGGCACATACCCTGACAAAGGTTCTGAAATGTCACACAACTGTCTTTCGTCACCTGACATTTTTTCTAAATTTTAAAAGCTGATAAATACAGCTATCAATGCTGTCTTGAAATTTGGCTCGACTATACAAACAAAGAGTTGATCTAGTTCTTCTCACTCTCTTACTGTGGTGCTGCACCCTGGACACTTGTACCAACCTTAAGGAATCATGAGACTGTTTTTACAGCCGTCATAAAGAGTTAGTCACAAAGTACACAGTGCACTTGAGCAGGCGCCCTGGAGAAAAAGGGTCAAAGTTGCTTGTGTCTACGAGAGTAATATTTTTCTGAAAAGCAACTAGAACAAATTTCTGTATAGTGTGCCTGCGCACAGAACCTGATGTATTGTGGATAAGAGATGCAGGTGAATACTAAACTAGGAACAAGGTGGAGGGAAGAAGAAAAGCAGTGAGTTGGTATGTGTGTTTGCGTACTTGTAAATTATACAATTTTTAGTCCCCAATTCTTACAACATACACTCAAAAATTTCTATATTTGTATAAAAAGACAAACTTTGACTGCAACTTTCCAGAGCCAAACTTTCACCAGAGACAGGAAGGAAAGACTTTAAAGTCTCCTTTTGAGCAAAGGAGACACATTCTGATTAATTTCCAAAGAACTTTCTTACTGGGGAGTTTAAACAAGAGAAAACAACAAGGTAACTGAAAAGAGAAGCTCTCTTTCCTGGGCAGTGACACTTCCTGTGCAGGGTGAGTTTAAACAGGAAGTGCTCGGGGAGAGGAAAAGGGAAAAGGAAGAGTGAGCATTGTGAACTTTGGATGTCCTTGGATGTTAAACTTAGACTAACAAAACACAATATGCATCTGCTTTCCAGTACATATCAAACCTGTATTCTATATATGTGTTAATTATAAAGCAAAATTACACCTTTACCTGACATCACTGAGCTCATAGTACATATTCCTCATGTCATCTTTGACGTAGACAGCGACGCTGGGCGATTCCAACATTTTCATCGTGAGCTGCTGTGGGAAGGCACTAACAAACAGAGCTCTGACTGTGTCAATGCTGGTGATCTCATTAGGCATGCGAATCTGTTTGGTCTCGTCCCCGTACTGCAGGTACAGCACACCTACAAACAGAAAGTGTAGAAACACATTGATTAGCCTGAGGTAAACATCTTTCACATCTTAAAAATATTTCCTATGACTAAGACAGGCATGTGACTTCCTCGAGTTGCATGAATAGTGATACACTGTTTTGTTTCTCTCCAGCTTATAATCTCACTGCACTTTTCAGATGCTAAAGAAGTTCTGTTCTTCTTTGAGTGTTGATCTGGTAATGCAAACACAACACATGCTGCTACTTTACAATGCAACCCCTTCCAATTACAAAACACTGCAGGGCATTTACTGTTAAAACATTAACATTAAAGACATTAAAACCTTTAAATGACACAACTTTATTGTGTAGAATATTTGCAGGACATGAGGTTTTGTGCTGCATTTACCACCTGAGTTCCATTAATGTAACACATTTGAGAACAATGTGCTCCGAAGTCAAGAAGAACAGACAAACTAGACATTTAGAAATAAGTTGGGGCACATATAGACTACAGAATCATGACTTTGTGCTCGGGGTGGAACAGTACAACTTGTGCATCAAACAGACCAAAGCCTGAACCTCTGAACCCAGGGTGTGGCTTCTTTGTGCTTTAGAAAAACAGATGTCTCTCCCACAAAATCTATGGACACGCCCACACTGCACTTGTATAAACAATGCCACAAAATAAGAAAAAACACATTTCTATTTCTAGGCTATGATTTATTGCTGTAAGTAGCATGGCCCTACTTTTTATAGGGAAAATCTGTAACAAAATTAAAAAAGTTTATTTATTTAAACAGTTTATGAACAGAACAAAGGAGTTATATCAGTTCATGTCATCATGTTATGATGTGATTTTGTTGTATCATATTTAGTGAGAACTCCTGAATGTTATGTTTCATTTATTGCAGGGACAAAAAAAAAACCAACAACTTGTTGCTATACATATAAATAAACCATTTCATTCACTATTGTAGTGAAAATAGCTGGTTTTGAGGTAAGGAGGCACGGTTTTACTTGATGTAACCCCATAAAAGGACTGAGCCAGTAAAAGCTACCAGATGTTGGTGAAATATTATACAAGATCCTACATGCTCTACGAGACAGAGAGAGGGCAAATGCAGGAAATAAAACTGCTGAGTCTATCCATTGCTCCTTCTAGTCTGTCTGAGTTCCTGGGTAGTAATAACTTAACAAAGTGCCCATTTGCAGAATAACTCCATTTTTCCCCCGGGAGCTGTTATGTTAACATTCAGCTAGTTTTCATCCAGCTGTTAGCAACTAGAGTCTGATGACAAAGCGCCAATAGATCGGGCATGCATAATGAAGAGCTGAATTCTTTAAAATCTGTATTATTTGCTGCACAAACGCTGAATAGTTCACTTTTAACAAAGAGTCCTGTTACATTCCTAAGTGCCTGGTTTCTTTCAGATTTGGAATCAAATGGCAAATGGGTTTCCTGACCAAATGGGCACAGCACAGCTTTCTGTCTGAGCTGTAAAATGTCTTCCAAACCTCACCAGTGAGACACAAAAGTTTAAGCTATACACAATCTAATTCTTTGCCTAATATTTTAATGAAGTTTAGAACGTTACAAAAAAGCCTAAAAAATATGTTCATGTTACAACCACACAATAAATGACGTAAAACACAATACACTTGATGCCACACTCTAGACTAAATGTGATACTCACATTAGGGATTTTAAGGATTTCCTGTTTTCTGCTGAGTCTTACGATGCTTTAGAAAAGCCCACATGCCAAGCTAAAGCCCCAAATGTCCACTGGGACCCAACAAAGTGTGTGTCTGCATGTTTGTGTGTGAGAGAGACTGTGGGAGGGGCAATGTAGTAAAGTTTTTTTTTCTCCTCCTCCTCAATCACACCATAACCCCTCACTGTCCCAAATCTTTCTCCTGATGTTTTGACTTGTGTGATGAATGTGTAACAAAGCACATTTGTGCGAGTGTGCGTGTGAGTGTTTTTCTGCTGGTTTTGCATATCTGCTCATTAAGCAAAGAAAGAGTAGCTACTGGCATCGAATAGCGTAGAAAACAGCACCCTATCGCTTCATTCATTTTCACTTTTGTTGAATGGCATGCCACTCAGACACTGTGCTATTATCCAGAAGCAGATGCCTTGCTGAGTTTTGAACTACCTTTGAAGACTATCCTCCTAAAAAATTTACTCTCTAAAATGCACTGTTTGGGGAGTTTTCTAACCCTTTCCACCACTCTTGCCATAATGCAGCAAACCAATCCTGCACAACTTTTACAGTGTTTCTGCATATGTATGGAAATGAAGCATCATGTGTATTGAAAGGACAACCCATTTCTAATCCTGTCAATAACACAATGGCATATTGTGGATGGATTCCCTAATGTTTCACTACAGAGGAAATTAATTCTAATTAAAACAGAGCTTTGTGTTGCAGTAGAGAGAGGAGAAAAGAAGGACAGGAAACTGTCATGGAGCGTGAGCAAAACGCTTAGACTGTCAAGGTGAAACAACAAGATCATGGTCTGGCTAGAAGTTGTTTTGCAGTGCTCTAAAGTTTTGTTAAAGAGCTGTAAACCTTAAGTTATCAAACAGGATTAACGTTAATTCAACGTCACCTTAGTTTATTCACACAGTCAATTTAAAATGTAAGACAGCCTTTGTTCTCAATAGTTTAATTTTGCTATTGAAAAAATAATTTTAGATCACCAATTTTGAATAAAAAAGACAACAATCAGCAATAAAGTCAGAGAGTACATTTCTCATCTGACTGAACTGTTACAAATCAAAAGTCTAATATAAAGCATACCTAGTGAGCGGTCCTTTGTCTGGTTGGTTGATCGCACCACTGGCAGGCTGGCACGAACCCGGCTGCCACGGGTAAAGGCTAAGGGAGTATCGGCCTCAGACATGGTGTCTAACGACTCCAGGGAGGCCAGGGATAAGTGGTCAACCTGGTCACCGACGGTGGGCTGCGGGCTGGGACCGTGTTTTGGGCTTCTGCTCTGGAGGGGGAGACATATGAAAACATAACATAGTAAGGTTCAGACCATGGGCAGAATGTACACAGGGTGATCCAAAACAGGCATCAGTTTTATATTCTGGAAATGATAATGTTTTTTAAATTTTCTACCAAGTCAAATATATACTCTTTAAGGTACATTTTGTGAAGTTAGAAAACAATATACTACTTGCCATTCTGACAGTGTCAAGTGTGTTATGAGTCACGCACATTCTTTGGCAAGACAGAATAAAGTACCTTTGATGTTGACTTTGAGCTTGACTCCAGCACAGCAACGAAATAAACCAAAAGACTTCAGTCATGCAAATGTGCAGAAGAGTGATAATACTGTAAGTCACTGCTATATGCTCACACATCTCACACTGCTCAGGAGCGTACATCACACCAATAAATGTTATCAAGCATGAGGAGGGTTTTAATAAATGTTATGTGTACCTGCACGAGCTGGACTCTAATTTAATTTTATTACTGTTTTCAAATAGTTCAAAACCAGAATGATGACACACTCAGAGATCAAATAGAAACCAACAAAGTGAGTCCTAAAGAAGAAAAATTCCTTTTAACCACTGATTAAGGATCAGGAATTGTGTCATCAAAACTTGCAGATCAGTTGGCTACTCTGTAATCAGATCTGCGTGATGTGGCATCCTAAAGCCACAGCTACAATAAGGTGATGTTGGACATGACTACAGAGCCCATTGAGCTAGTATGTGGTGATGTAAGGTGATCTGCTCGACAAGAACAACGTGGGGCTAAAAATGAGGGGTCAGTGAACACAGGGCTCTTTATGAGATGGTCTTTCTCCCTGACAGAAGTGTGGTGTCGAGAGCTAATGAAGCTGGAGGCATTAGGACAGGTCCACCAGGTTATCTTAAACACACGTGCTTGCACATGCTGTTGTTTTTTTCCCCACTCATACACTTACAGTATAAAATAAAATAAAATAAAATAAAATATTATACATTAAGGAGAGTTGACATTTGTAGAAGCTTTCACTGCCAGAACTAGTTTAATGTAGCAACCAGTGTGCTTGGCAGACACAAACAGGACAGACGCTAGAAGACACAGGGGCACAAAGGTTGGAACATGGTCACACACAGCAGATGTTAGTGAGGGTGCAAACATAGCCACGCACATTAACACACACACACACACACAGACATACACAATGGCATGATGCAGATAAGATAAAAGTCAGACTAACTCTGTGGGGCAATTGGATTTTCGTCAAGTATCCCTGAATGTCAAGCTCAGAATGAAAGGAAGAAAGCAATGCCTGCAAAGACTGATGGGAGAAAAGGAGAAAAGGAAAAGCAAATGGTTTAGAAATGCCAATGGGAGGATGAGATGGAAAAAGTAATGGTCAGCAAACAAAACAGAGGAATCATGAAAACAAATCAATGTCAACACAAAAAAAAAAAAAGAAAGAAAGGCTAACGCCAAAACATTTTGTTTAAAACTACTTTCCACCTTGTATAACTTTATTTAAGATTAATGAGTGCTGCCATTACACAAAACTTAATAATAACTTAATAATTTCTATAATTACATTAATTTGCATCATTAGTGTAATAACATCTTTTCTATAACAAAATGTTTATGTGACAACCTGATATAAAAGGCAAAAAAAAAACAAAACTGCTGAGCCCTCCCTCATCTTTCCTAGAAAAACGCTTAGGTTGCAGCACTCAAGGATTAAGATTACATGAATAAAAAGTTGCCATTATACCGTTAGCGCATGATTATAGTCACCTTTTAAAAGAAAGAGGTCACATGGAGTTGCCATGAAACCAGAAACCAGACATGTGTCAGGAAATTTAATCTGAACACTGAATGATTTATGAGCGTATTCAGTGTTGGTGGGTCCAAACAGCTCCCCCATACTGTTGTTCTATCTTCTCATATGCTACTGTGTCACCCTGGGTAACATTGAGCGATATCACCTGTAGATAGTGATTACTCTGTGTCTACTCTGTGATCTAGCAGTGTAGTAGATTTTCTGAAATAATAAAAAAAGGGTAAAGAAGAACCTGTATACAAATTGAAACTTGTATAAACGCTATATAAGTTTATTGCACATGTTAAAAAATCATTATTATGTCCCACTTCTGCCAAATTTCAGAAACACATTACAATATACACAATGTGACTGTAGGAGAATTTCCCAGTAGAGAAAGTTAAAGCAGAAGCAGACGCATATTAAAGTGAAGGAAATTGCAAATGAGACCTTCTGCCTCTGTGTGGAAAGAGGTAATTAAGTTAAATCACTCCTCACTAGTCCACATCTGACAAATGAGGTGTCCCCTTGAAAGGGCAACAGTTTATTTTAGATGAACTACTCTGTTTCACTTGCATTTCCTCATGTATGCATGCAGATGTTATCATTCTGACAATAGATATACCAAAATGCCTTGCATCTAAAGCCACTTCCTGTCCCTCTTAACCACATCCTGCTTTAAGATCCAAATGTAAAAACCTCAGACCAACCACTGATTAGCAGTGTAAAACCTGTTCCAACCCGCACACACCTACAGTGCATTCCACACGAGTGATTTCTTAGCTTCAGTCAAAACTGTACAGCCTGTGATTCTGCTTTTTCAGCAGCGACAACCTCAGTACACCACATTTACTCTGACAACTATGATGAATGTGAAACTGAGACACTGACATTAACTTATGCACAGGAATATGACAAATTATAAAGTCATTTAAAGACTTACACGGCAAAAAAGACTGTGTCTATAAAATATATATAAGAAAAACCCATCTGCCGCGAAGGCGGGTTGTGTATGAAGTGCTGCAGCAGCTGTCAGTGGATTTGTTATTAAAAACCTGTATCATAATCACTGCACATGTTAGAGCTGGTCTGGAAATAACTCAGCAGAATTTGCCTTATCTAAATGTTCATGTACAACTCAACAGAAACTGTGTTGTTTTTTCCTCACACACTTACTCACAAAGGCACTAGATAACGTACATTAAGATTTGTCATAGCTTTGAACAATTCTTAAAGAAACCTTATATTAAAATAGTGTCAGGTTTGATATAATGTGGACCAGTGATGATTAGGGAACCATGCCTGTAGAGAAAATAGATGCAAGATTAAAGTAGCTTAATGTGCTGTCAGTGTGCACTGTGTGTGTTTGATAGAGAGAGAAAGAGGGATACAAAGAGAGACCGAGTATGTGCATGAGTGAACCAGGCCATTGTTCCAGAAAATCTGACCCGAACCCAGGACATCCTGAAAACATTTATGCAACACTGGCCTGACAAACAGTATGTTGTCATCAGAGACAAAGCTCACGTCTGTGTTTGTGTTTGCAAAACGTAATATTCAAATATTTATAGTTCAGTGTTCTGACATGTGATTATCACTATGTTGTATGTCTCTTCTCACTGTAGCTTCACCCCATGAACATGCATGAACAATATGGGTACTTTTCATAGCTACCCGTTAGCTGTTTTAAATTTTGCAGAGCAATTTTCAAAATGAAGGGCCAGCGTTGCATGATTTCATTACCTCACATTATGTTATATCATGCAGCGCTTGCCTTAGCTCCTGACAGACAGGCTGACATGTGGAGCCGAGAAGGGCCGATTAAAGTAAATTATGATTGTTAAGTATAATGGCAGCTCCCATCAGGAGCCTGCTGTGTCACTCTTGGAGATTTAAGTATAGGCATAGCCACAAAAGCTGCCAGAGCTTCATGTACCACACCTGTTGCCAGCCTACATAAGACCCACTGCTTTCTTTTATAATCAGTATAGTTGCTGTTATAATAGTTTTCTTGTAACACAGCCTGGTTTAGATTTAAAAAGAAGGCAATCTCATCATGTCAGTCTTTTTCACTTCTGGCCTGTATCATTTTGGGGATCTGTGATAAATAGTACACTGATGTTTGGGCCAAGGTGCCTTCAAGTATAGTATGTGTCTACGACAATAGTCCCAACCAAGGTCTGACTACAATAGCACGTATCCATGCAACATCTTTTATGTACACAAAGACAGTCAACACATACAGTTAACCAGTAAAACAAGTTTCAGCCAGTAATTCTTTATGGTCTTTCCAGACATGAAGGAATGTAAACATGAGAGTGGAGGTGAAGAGGCTGAGTGTCTTTAATCACAAGCTACGCAGTTGTGAGCACAATTTCCCACTTAAGATGCTAATTTGGCCCAAACTCTGGGGAGCAGAAATAGAGTGAACTGTAATTACCTGGTCTGATTTGTATGGCAAACACATAAACATAAACAGACCCTGACAACACTATAGACTGTTAACTTGTTTTCTGACACATTATTCCATTTAGAGCACAGAGTCTGGCAAAATTAATGTTACGAGCATCAGAACTAAGTAAGATGTATTTAGTATGCCTGAACAAAACACTGTCATTGATTTCTCATTACAAATCAACACAGACAATCAGTGTCTAAAAGATTACCATGTGTCACAAAAGTTTAACAAAGCAAGCACAAACATTCATAAAAGCAGCACTGTAGTTCTGCACAGCTCTGAACCATAAAGCTTCTATCAATCCACCAGTCAGCCCTCTATCTGTATGCTGTCTATGGACTGAGCATCATCTTTTGTCTCCCCTAGCCTTAATGACATTATATTGGAATTCCCTAGTCATCCATTCCCATTCACTGCCACCACATCCCTCTCTCGCTCCATCCTCTGATGCATTCCTCTTCTAATCCCTTCACCCAAATCCCCAGATGACCTTTCAGAGATGGGCTCGCTTGTTAATTGGTGTGTTAAAAAAGATGACATTACAGTATCCACAATTAAAGCTGGCATTGATACTGAAACTATTTGCAGAAGGTGGAACAATTTAAATCTCGCTATTTACTGTACGAGATTATAATTAAAACATTATGCCAGAAAATTATGGACAAAACAATGACCTGAACTGTTAACATCTCATTAATAAAACATTACATTGGCAAGTAAAATATAATCAGGCAGATCTGTCATTCAGATTGTAAATGAAGTGCATAATCACAACAGAGACAATACTGTGCCTGTTGACCTGATATAAAATTGAGTCATCCAAAACAAGGCAAGATGAATATTTCTTCTAGTGACATTTTGAACAACTGAGCCACACCGCCCAATTGATTTAATGAGTTAGTCACAGTTATCTCTACCAGATATTAGCTCCTTCACTGAATGAGAAAGGTCAAAGAAGTCAACTTCATGTTACCATCAGATATATCAGTCAAATGGAGTTTATGAAGCAAAGAAAACTAGTTTTTACCACACAGCAGAGCCATTTTGGTTACATGAAAGAACATTTATGTCAGGTATCATCTAAATTAAAAACATTTTAAGCAACAACCAGGTTCTAAATGATCTTGAAATGCATATTTACCATTTTAGACCGGTGGTAATCTCCTTCTACCAGTGACTTCCATGTACTGTAAGAAACTCACTGCTCCTCCTCCACTTTTATTCCATCCCCTGTAGCACTTGCTCTGTACAACTGCCCTGTCGTGCTCCCTTCCCTTTCCGCTCTGTCACATAGCGGATGACCCCACCACCCCACATCCCTCATGATCCAACTACACAATACAAATGCACACAATCCACACTCGGCAGACAACAGGGGAAAGTCATAGCTTTATTGTGGCTTTTTGCATGTATACACCATCGTGTAGACAGAGATTGTGTTAGGTGCAGTGTGTAGAGCAAGGGAAAGTTCTCACTTGCTGGATTTTCCTGAGGTTTGTGATTAGAAAATCTCTGTAACAGCTAAAATATTTCATAGCTTCCTTTTAGAGCTAAAAACTGCGTTTTGTTTTAAAACAGCAGCTTCATCATTAATTCCTTGTCCAAACGCAGCTCCCATTTCACTACCCTTAGGTGAGACAAAAAGATAACACCGGTCACCCGAGGACATCAGAACCTGCTCTACTGTCAAAGGTCCTGAGAATATATGCAACATATACTCAGCAGGACCTGATCTTACATGGACACAGATACACATCCAAGTACGAATGCATACACATGTCAATTTGTTTGTGTATTTACTAAAGAAAGAATAATTAGTTTTGCTAATTATACATATTTTATTGACAAGATGCATTGGATGTTGGCCAGCCCTCCAGTGAACTCTAGGTCTCACATGAGATTGCAAGCTTAGACTTAGACCAAGATTGACAGATCGTTAACTAGTCTTGCACGCAATGATTTACACACACACACACACACACACCCACACACACACACACCAATGAGTGCATAGACGTAACGTCTCACTTCTTCTTCTTCTTGTTCACTCACTCACTGTGTTTTTTCCCAAACAAATACATGCAAACTATTTGCTGACAGGGTTTCAGGGCCATGACCTGTCAAGACCTGCTCCTTAATATCACTTCATCAACAGCAAGGCATATTGTACAGCTCTGAACACTTACAGCATCCCAGAATGACGCATAACGAATAAATGTGACACTCTCGCACATACACACACACACAAAACAGCTGAATGTGTCAAAACCAGGCAAGATGTCCTCACAACGATGGTGTTGAATGAAAATCCGTCTGCACGTGAACACGCACAGATGATCACCCATCCGTGTACACACAGTGGACAAAGCCATGCTCACGTCTGAGATTTGACTTGACACGTGCATGAACATGAACCTGGTCTATCTCCAGAGAGCATATCTCCAGTGCTGACATAAAGAAGCTTCCAGGTTTAATTTGAGCCACTCTGTGTGTATATGTGAGATTATGTGGATGTGTGTGGTGCTGAACTTGCAATCACAAAGACAAAGAAGTGTTTCTTTTCAGCAATCTGAGTCTCGCATCCTTTACATGGTGTTTTCACACTGAATAAAGTCATACATGTGATCTAATGTGATCAAATAGGCATAATTCTAGTAATACCAAATATTACTTTTACAGTAAATGGGAAAACGTTGCTGGTTTAAAATAATTTCGTCATGTGTCAAGTCTCCTTTTTGTATCAGGAAACCAGTCCTCAGAGCTATTCATGCCCAATTAACAAGTTGTAGACTATGTGCACTCCTTCACTTAGTCTGAGATTTATTATACCCACAGTCTCAGGGTAGGATTTGTGTTTGTGTAGAAAAAAAGTCAGATGATGAGGTTTGCATTTCCTAATATCAACCACTACATTACATGTTGTTTATTCCTCTCACTAACTTGGAGTGAAATGTGCTTTCCTCATTTTTCACTTCTCACCACAGGTGACCTGTTTTTGAACTCTTTGTGACACAATAATAATAATTCACACACACACACGCACACACACACACAGTCCTGACCTCCCGGCTCTGGATGACTCAGTCAGTCATACTGTGTGTGAGGATGTTGTGATACTAAAACTTGCAATATCAATAAACAACACCTACTGATGCAGAAAGTGCAAATGTTCCTCCAGGTTCATAACTTACTGTCTTGTTTTGTTGGCTGCCATGTTAACACCAGTGGCAAAACTAAAGATAATGTAGCAAGAACTTGTGTATACTGTATATAAAACAAGAGCCAATAGTAGATAAAGGTTCTGTAGTAGGCATGCAGAGGTGCTATGATGAAGTGTAGCACATGCTCTACTTCTGTCAAACAGCCTAATTTATAACTGATTCCATTAACTGCTGATGTCTGAAACGTATACTTTCCCACTGTACACTTGCACATGTTCCCTATCATTTGCCACTTTGTTTAGCAAAAGAAAAACCTGCTGTCTTGTTTTATTGCTTGAATTTTTTTTAAATATTTAGAAAAAACAGGTTGACTTTATGCCAAGTTGCTGACATGCTTTTTTCTCCTTCATACCCACACTACACCCTTCTACCCCACTAACAAGGGCCAACTGGAAATAAAGTACAGGAGAGCAAAATCTGTTTGAGCCAGATGCTCAGAGATGGCCCTGTTACTAGTGAAATCGTCCTGGTGTGCCTCAGTCTCTGATTTGCCTTTTGAAGTTGGGTTCATACCTTTGGCCAAGGTGGAATCCAGATGTTGGACTGCATGAAAAGTTTTGCAAAGTTAGCGTTATCAAAAAGAAGGGGAAGCACCCTTCTTGCTTCCTTTTCAAACTCGTATGTGGCTACAATGACTCCAGAATCAAGATGCATGTTTAACATTTTCATTAGAAAATGGATGGATGGATAGTTATTAAACTAAGTCATCCAGTTTTCCAATCTATACTAAGGACTGGCAAAACATCAACATCAACTGGAAAAACTGATCACAAGTGTCCACAAGACATGCAAATGTTATCTGTAGCATAGTGCTTTCTTCAGGGCAGCAAACAAACTACAAAAAGGAAAAATGCAACATTTGAGAGCCTGCAGGCTCTGTTCAGTCACTGATCTATTTGTCATGTGAAAATCTATGTATCAACTAATATAATGTAACTATTCATATATGCTCATATACATTTTTTTTTACAATATTAACAGATAAAAACATCAACTGATTTTTTCCACCACCATTGTACATTGAAGTGTTGGGAAGTATATTCTCATCATATACACTTTCTGCTTCACACTTATTGTATATATTGTATTTTACTACTAGATTTTTTTTATAACTGTGGTTACTTCTTACTGTTTGGAAATCGTTAATATAAAAATGCAGCATAAGACTTTACTCACCCCTATGGTGAAATTCACAAGATAATGATTTACCTTATTATTAATACAAAACATATATGGTTGTTACCAGCTAAAATACTAATATTGTTACCTAGTAAAATTTTGAATGCAAGACTTTTACTACTGAGTACTGCAACCACCACTGAATAACTGTCACTAGAAACTTTCGATAAAAAGCCCATTCAATTATGAATTTAGACCAAATCTTTTTGCATTACAAATTTTACATTGCATATACGGTACTGGCTGACGAGGAAGCCCATAATGTACTGTGCTTCAAGTTGTCGAGACGTCTTAACTAGAAAAGACATGGCTGTCAAGACATGAAATGACAAAGATTGCAAATGGGGAATTATTTCACATGATGGTTGACTCTCAGTAAAACTGTTGGTAACTTTAATTACCTGTTCTGTTAAATCTTGCAGATTTTGAGAGAAAACAAAAGCCTGAAAACAATAAGTAATGGATGTCACCTGAAGCTCATCATGCTAGAACTGCTACACTGACAAATGGATTTAATTGTACACTGAGTAACGTATGGGCGTAAGGTTAAAAGGTCGTACACATTTCACCTCCATTCTCTACAAACCTGTCAAGGCACTGCATTCTGCCTGTTCAGTCTAAATGAAGATAACTCCAACTGCTGCTGTTAACTTAAGCCCAGGATAATACTGCTCTGTTTTTCTGCAGAGTAGTGCACTGAAAAGAGCTCAGACCTGATTAGCTGGTCTGATTAACACTGGCTTCGCGTTTGAGACGGTGTGTAAAATTCTGTCTGGCTTGACTCATTATCAGCAGTGATTGCAGGCATGTCCATCAGGGCCTTCTGTCAGAGCAGCTTAACCTCCCCCCAACAAAACTTGGGATTAGACACAGCCTTGACGCCACCCCATGGACCACTTGTCCTCTCAGTTGGGGTGCTACACCCCTAAAAACAAAACCCTTGCCTCATAACCCCTGTTAACTGGCAGGTAAAACGCATGCTTGTCATTAACCTTGTGGCCCTTGTTTTATTAAATGTGGTTCTAAAGGTGTCACTTCATGCAGAGGAGACATGCTATTAAAAACAACCTAACTACTGCTAATCATGGTCACTGGAGGAGATTAAAAACAGATGTTTTACTGCTGACCTGCTATGGACAACCTGATTGATTGTGTACCTTCAACAATGCAGGGTAAAACAAAGAGGTATTTTGTTAAAATAAATCACTGAATTCTAAGTGTTTTAATAAGAACTATCTTCATGCATGTATGGTGGTTCATGTCTGCTCTTGTGATACTCTGATCATTTCAGGGATACTGTTCCAGTAGTGGAGGACAATAACCATTTCTCTGGGCAGCTTAGTTAATAACAGGAACGACTCTCCCCCAGCAACTCCTTCCTTATTCTTATTTTCTCTGATCATTGTCAAATTCCATGCAGGGAGTTAATGCATGCTTGGAGACGCCCTTATCTTGGTTCTGAGGAGCAAAAGTGTAGCAAGACCAGGAGCCGACAGAGAGAAGTATGCAGGGTACTGGTTTAATGTTGCCAAGCCTCAAAAAGACTCAGATGGAGAGTTAAGAGTCTACAGTATAATGATAAATGTGCATCATGTAGATTTGTTAAACATAAATTGGTGGGAGGATGAAGATAATCTTCACCCTGTCATCTTATTGATGTTGATGCTGTTACTAACTGCTGCATTTTTCCAAGTTTAATTTATATTTCTGCTCTTCTTTTGACATGAAGGCTAACTACTGGAAAAAGGTGTCTCTTCTTATGTGATCCAGTATAAATGTATTCATGAAAATGTCGTGTTTTGTAAGCATACTTAAATATATTCCAGAAAAACACTAATATGTATATTCTCCTCATGGCTTCATAACCTAGTAGCAAAAATCCAACTTAACAAGAGCAACATTATTTACACAGTTTGCCTTTGAAAACCAAGTAATTAAAGTCATCACCACACCATCAAGTAACTTTGAGATTTTTGATAACATCAGCTAAAACACTGTTTTGTTTTTGCCAGTGATCAAACTTTTGATGACAACACACACACAGAGCAAGCATATCCAGAGTGAAACCATGAATGTGTCTGTATGCAAAATACTACAGGAAAGATAATGTAACATAGCTCATTATACAATAACTCATCTTATCTGCTTCATCAGGACATGATATTGTGGTTTATTTAGTTTTTATTGATACTGGTATCTTCCTGGCAGCAGAAGGAAAACACACTCAGATTCTTGAATACACTATTAAATTCTAGCTGTTGCATAGAAAAGACTTAGAATCACAATTTGCAAGAACAAACCACTTGCACACTAAACTGCACTGTGAGAACCTGCTGAGAAGTGCAGTGGAAAACAATTTGCCCCTTTCAACTCATACTGTTATCATAATCTGGGCTCTCATCAGACCGTGGATTACGACAGCTTGGGGTGACAGACCTGGATGTCTGTCTATCTGCCTGGTGCCCACAGCTGCAGACAACTGTCCCGACATGGCCACTCGATCCTATAAGAAACCCTGGGCCTAGCAAGTCACAGCTCATCACACACAAACACACAGGCAGTAGGGAGGGAATTCGTTGTGTGTATGTGTGCTTGTGATCGGTCAAGCGGCTCAGTTTCTGCTCGTCAAATCCCCTGGGCAGAGAGAAAGAAGGGAGAGAGCATGGGTGGTGATCAGGCCATTGGGATGTTATCTCAACTCCCTCGGGTGAGATCCAGGTCTTTGCAGGCCTGATGAGTAACAGAGGAAATTAAACCACTCGCTTTTGTTGGGGGTTTAAGGATCACCAAGAGCGAGGGAGAAAATCGAGGGGTACTTTATTGAATTCAGCATTTGTGTTGTCATGCTGGATGGAGAGGGGTCATCCACTTTTAAGCCTAGAGTGATATAATCTTCCCAACCTCCACCTAACCTTGATAAATATCTGCCTCTGTAACTCAAAGCACCAGAGACATGCTTTTTTTCTCACCTCTGCTCTACTGCCATAGATGTTGCCTTTCCTGTATT
Source organism: Helostoma temminkii (assembly GCA_900302695.1). Classification (NCBI taxonomy): domain Eukaryota; kingdom Metazoa; phylum Chordata; class Actinopteri; order Anabantiformes; family Helostomatidae; genus Helostoma; species Helostoma temminkii. The sequence continues at coordinate 84,390 of OMLM01015544.1, read as the reverse complement.
GTAGGCACTTTTATGCGTGAGAACCGTAGGAAAAGTTACTCTTTCCCACACAATCTGTCACAGATTCAACAGCCACATTGCTGCAAGCTATTGTAACTTATGTTCTTCCAGTTTTTTTTCTCAAAGCAGAATAACTATACCTACCCAGGACATCAATTAACATGTGCTTCAATATATAGTTACATTAACAACAACAATTATTGCAATCATCTAGATATCATCTTAATAAGATTATGACAATATTGTCCTACATAATTTTCACTGCTGCATTAATTTGCCAGAAATTCATGCTCAAACCAGTCTCTGACAGCATCTTGTATCTTCTTCCTTGACATAATAAATTCACCACTCTAATTTTATCTGAAAATCATATGAAGAATTTCATTTCCAAATAAATCCCAAAGTACCTCTTTGTCCCATTCCAGTGTTTTCAGCAGCTAAGGTAAAAAGTTTTTTATTTCTATAATTACACACATTTAAATAAACCATCACTGTACCAATAAAAAATCTCTGTGAAATACAATACTCTTCCAAGTATACTAAACTAAGTAAGTCACAAACTGCATTACCTCTGACCCTGGAATGACCCAGAACATAAATAACATGTGTATATCCTTTCTACCTAAGTGAAATAAGTGATACAGACAAACACAGTCAATACAGCCATTTTATCACAACTGGAATTAGCTCATAAAATGCACATAATCGACAACAAGCAGCAAATCAGAAGATAAACATGAAACAGATGAATCAACATAAAACATGTTATGACTGTTTATTATTTAATAATAATATCATACGACTGACATCTATTGTTTAACGATCATCAACCAATCTTCATAATCTTTATATCTCAGTTCATAGTAAAAACTTTGCTTTGCAATTATGGCTACATAATTGCCATCTTGATAAAATTATGGAGAACTACGCGTCGAAGGCTGTGTGATAGATGACTGGCAACATCACGGCGTCTGATTAAACATCACTGACATTAGTTGTCTCCTCCCGGTAAAACAAGTCCACCAAGTTTTGCATTCGCCTCTTGGGAGTTCACAGCACCTGACAGATCGACGTGCACTGCGTCGACTGCAGCACTGAAACTCCTCGACGTATTTTACTTTGTACAAAGATTATGCAAAAAAAATAAAAAATAAATCGCAAAAGAATAGCACAATTTGTAATGTATCCTACCTTTACTGGCTGTGACCGGGCTAAAATTGCCGATGTGAGTTTAATCCCTTTCGTTTAAAAAGTTTTTTTTTGTAGTCATCCGTACGTACAGAGAGCCATGCCTCCTGTCTTCAGGTCTCTCTGCTCTGCAGAGCCGCGCTCTCTCAGCGCTCAGCCTGTTCGCTTCAGCAGGCACCTACTCGTAAACTGAGCCCCTCCAGCGATGACATCACGAGTCACTATGGCAACTCTGACTCCACCCCACCCCGGTGGCGAGCTTACCTGTCTGACTACCTAAACTTCATAACAAACTCTCTACACCTTCCTAAGAGCTGTACAGCACATGTCCACATATTTTTTTATATAGAGAGGAGAATCTGTGGTTGAACTGAAGGATTAACAGTCTATAGACACAGGCACAAGTGTAAACAAAAAGCACCCGAACCAGCTGATCGGCTTGCAGTAAGATAAAACTGCTGGGTGACACTAGGCCTATGCAAATTCACACAGCTCATGACCAGTGCAGTGGAAATAAAGCTTTCTTTGCATGTGGGCTGGCCCTGACAACAGCACACAAAATACTTCTTGCACAATGCCTTGTTCCACTGCCTGGAGCTCCCCAGTGGCTCAGTGCCACTCTCACCATTACCTTGGCTGTTTTGGCTACAAAGCCTGTTTGCCCCTCCCTTTTGCCTCCTCTGATCTGAAGCAAACAGAGATTGACCAGGTGAGCCAAATATCCAGCTAGACACCCCCTCTGTGTTACGCTCCCCCGTCAAATTCAGTTTACAATCTTTATAACCCCAAACAACATTGTACAATACTTACTTACTTACACCATAGACTGGAATATAAGAACTAATCTGATCCTAACACAAAGTTCAACTACTGGTTTTAACATATATGAACAATTCAGTGTTTGTGCTTCACATCTTTTCTACTGCTTCACAAAAACACTATCTCACTATTTCACAGCAGCTGTGGGAGGGAAATGTAATTTATAAGAGAGACTTCACATTTAGCCTGCGGCCAAAGACGAGAGGAAATAAGTTTGCAGTTGCACTGCTGCCTCAGTCTGCAAAGACGAGTGGACGAGAGCATTTAAGAGTTCACGTGTGGTTGCAGTGTGAACCCCAGTTATTTACCTAAATCTATCAACAATTAGTGCATATTAATGCATAACTGATTTTTTTGACAATTGATGATAAGAGTACAAGCTAACACCTCAATAACTGAAATTGTTATTCCTTTTTAAAGTTGTTGGTTTACATGCCAGATAATGTCTCATCATGGTATTCACCCAGTGGCAACATTCACATGACGGCATTCAGATTAATGTTAGTTTTGGTCTCCATCAACTTTGACAGTTTAGCATTGAGGAGGAAGTGTATAGTGGGTTTCTCTGAGCCTTTTCTCAAAGCAGATGCCTGCTGCTACTGCAGGAAACAAAGCTGGTGTGTTTGTGAGATAGAAAAACAATGTGCTGAAAGATGCTAACGGGCTCCACCGAGGTCACGGTAACTCCAGAGCAACTACCTTTTCATTACACATAGTCATTTGATGCCTTGGTGATAAATTGATAATTTACAGGGTAATCTATTAGCTAAAATTAAACACAACAGAATTCAAATCATTCGAACGACATGAGCCCAACTGAAAAGGCAACATTCCCCATCCAGTCCTCTCAACTCACTGACCTGCTCCCGCAATCGTTCCTGGTGGCCCATGATCGCTGAGGCATGATGGGGGTATTTTTGCTTCAGATGCTCCAGGAAGGCCTCCCTTTTCTTGTCCATGTCTGATGGCTGCATAGCCAGGATCTCTCGGGAGCTGCGGGGCCCCCCTAATGTGTGCCTTCGAGGGACAGTTCGGCTGCCTTTGGCGTCGCCTCTTGATGGAGGTGTCCCATTTGGAGAGGCCTGTTTACGGCTTATATGCTCGACGTCCTCTGGAGAGGTTACCTTCAGGTTGCTTTTGGTTTGTTCTGAAGAGACAGAGGGTTACAGAGACAAGGGGTCAGGACACATGCTGCGGTTATGTTTTGACAACAAGTGCATGTGTTACGCTTCCTCTGGTTACAAAGATGTCGGGGCAAGTTTGACCATCTAAGACCTAAAACGGTAACAAAAAGATGTTTTTCTAAAATAGTTCCTCTAAAAGTAATACTGAAATAACACTGTAGAATAGGCAGACGGCCCAGTTGATTAAATACTCAAGCTGTGAAATTGTGAGTGAATTTAATATCAAAATATCAAGTGGAAATGTGTTTTTCTATTTTTGATGACGTCAAACACATTTCAGCTCCCACTACATGCAACGGATGTCTGGTTTTACAGTAGTCGCAAGAGGTTCACAGCATCATAGCAATAGTAATGTGTTTTTTATTGGAACCACACTTAATAAGAAGTCCTGAGCCACATGTGAAAGGAGATAAAGTAAACAAAAAGCTCTCCAGCGCATAAAAGTCTCATTGTTATCTTATCTTCAATCAATGAATGAGGCCTAGGGACGGCAATTATAATTGATCAATCTGAAAGGCAGAGAAGAGAAGAGAAGAGAAGAGAAGAGAAGAGAAGAGAAGAGAAGAGAAGAGAAGAGAAGAGAAGAGAAGAGAAGAGAAGAGAACACAGGGGCAATAAAACAACCTAATATGCTGCCTTGTGTTCTAGACAAGAAGGTGCAGCTATAATGTGTACCTTTCTGGGGTAATGGTGGAAAATAAAGGCTTTTTGCAGTACAGCTCCTTAACAGTTGAAGGAGGATATCTGAAGTGATTTGCCACTATTTTGTTGATGGTTTAATATGTTTTTTTATTTCCTCATAGAAAGCTTAAAAGCACGCTGTGAGCCACAGTTGAAGAGGGAATGTCTTGTTTTCCTCCTAAGACATGCTGGGACTTAGACAGAGGTAGCTTTGTGGGTATAATGCAACAACTTGGCACATGAAAAACATGCTACTGTTGCTTAGTAGCTGCATTGATTAAACGTCTATTTGTTTTCCTGTGCTATAAAATTTCCTTCAACTAAATTTGTCTCTTAATATGTAAAACTGCCTTGATTAGCAAATCTAAAAAGTAGCCACCATTGTCTTAGAAACACTTAGTGTCATGATCGAGCCCAGTGAGCAGCACCGTCAGCCCAGACTCCCACTCTGCTTAACTTCAGAGACACAGCACGTCTCATGCACATCCAGTCCTATTTTTAACTCCCAAACACAGTTTCCTACTGCTAGCCAAATTGCACACGGCAGACAGAATAGACTCAAACCTCTGAAAGAATTCATTTGTGGGCGACATGTCAAAAAGCACATTACCTTCCACAAGTGAACAATCTTTGTCTTCATCTGCAATTGCTTCTTCCATTGCACTTTGAGAATAACACACACACAGTTATGGTAGAGGAGTGAGGCTGGGAGAATCAACTAACTGCTTGCTTAGAGATTCCAGACGTTGCTCACATGGAAAAGGGGGCTTGAGATAGGCCCTGCCCCACAGCCCCAGGATAGACTGGTGGGGATTTAGAAAGTCAACTGCATTCCAGGACACAGAGTGACTAGCCCTCAGGCTAAAGCTCTTCTGCTGCCATGGAGTGGCAATACAATGAATGTAAATGCGTGTCTTTCAGACAGAGAGCATATAGAGCATTATAAAAGCAGCTACTGAAACACATGCTCCACTTTTAATACTGGATCCTGAGACTAACAGGTGTGTGTCAAGCTTCCTGACACCCATTCTTCATGTGAACACAAACACATACAGTCTGCTCTTTATCAGGACTCTGTCTGCAAGCTGTCCCTATTGAAGGGCCCACCAAGCACTAGCATGCATCCAAATGTGTCATAACCTACTTCTGAGCCACATCCAAAAAGCTCTCAGCAGCCAGCTAATATGTGATCAAGTTATCTGATCAACACAACACAATTAGACAAGCGTCAGTCCTGCAGGCAGTGTTGCTTCCAATTAGGAAGCTCACAGGAGACACCACAGTCTTTGTGTTTGTTCTGGGATTTGTGAAAAGCAACACTGTCCTGTTTGCCTCACAGTCAGCAAATATGCTCACTGGCTTCATATATTGTGAAAATATGGTTTGTTGCCGAAACAGACATATATGTTTTTTAAATAAGGGGGAGGGGTTGCATCTGTGCATGAGCTCATTTCCTTGCACCTGCTGATGAAAGTGACCCAGTCTAAATGTGCAGGAAAAACCACAAACGTGAGGGGATCAGTGGCAATGAAAGTTGTGTGCGTCCACCCCCTTTCTCTCAGCTTTCATCCCTTCACATGCTCAGGCGTTTCTCAACAATAGACAGATTAGCAGGCCAATGGACAATGATCATGCCATTTAATTATACTAGTACTACTAAAACACAAAGGAACCCCTGAAAAAAATTGATGAATGAAAATAAGAGCAAAGTCATCAATAAAAATGGTTTCACAGAATTCTTATCTAGTCCTTATCTTATTTGTCCATAAGACTCAGCATCAGTGGTTCTGTGTCAAAGGTTTTCTGTCCTGGCAATGACACATACGTTATCCCAACTAACCAACAGGTCAGTCTCTGCCAAGCCAAACTCATAATTAAAGCAACTCTTCCAAACCAACAATTATAGCCTGAGATCTAAACAACCTGCCTGGCTGCACTTAAACTGTCACCATTCCAGTCCAAAAAATGACCTCCTTCATTCTGAATGCCACAGGGAATCTGCAAGTGAATTCTGTCTTGCTTCAGTAGCACAAGAATGTTGCTGTCTCTTTCACAGCTGCCAGTGTTGAGTAAACGATGGTCCTCGTTGAAAGACAACATAAAACACTTGCCCATGAACACCCAGGTCTTATGAGAAGCAGAGTCTCCTGCTGTTTGCAGTCACTTTCTGGCCGTCACTTATTTATGGAGGAATTTCTCCCTGTGTGCTCTCCCACTCTCCCAGACTATTACTGTCCCATAACTATGCAGTTAGATCCATAGCTCTGTTGTGTGCAGTAAAAACATGGCTCATGTAATACCACAGCTGCAGATCTTCTTTCATAATTGCGCTGTCCTAACATTAAAACTGATAACATCTCGGCTATCAAAATTAAAAAACATTCTGTAATAAGCTTCTTAGCAACGTGAAATAATCAAATCCTATTTTGTTTACATTTATAAAACCTGAATGACAGATGGTAAACTGATAACAACTGTGGACACTCCCACTCCTCTGCATCATTGTGCCATCAGTTATTCTTTCCATGTCAGGTCGAGACCACCTGATTCTATGCCCTTCACTTTTCACATTTTCTTACACCCACAGCCAAAGCTAAACACTGAACGTACAACGCTACAGTAGAAGGCAAAATGTCAAGAGTCTGTGTAGGTGACCTGCCAAAAGCTGGCAGAAAAAAAGAGGTTTCTACATTGACTTCTCACTGATTGCTGATCCAACAGATAAGTTTGTTCTGTGGAGGTAAGTGACACCAGAGTTCAAAAATGCCCTCGCAATGCAGTTCTGTCACATTTTTCACACCAGACACAGTATGCACATAAACACAACCATTCCTACATTACACTCAAATGCTGGAAATATCTGGCTTCCTATCTAAGTATCTGTTTCACTCCTTGCATGTCAAAGTCATAAAAAGTACAATTTTCAGGCATGTCAACAATGCTGTTGAATTTTGCACACAATGGAAAAAACATTCCTCGTCCTAAAGTAATTTGAAATGCTACAATTAATCAATAGAGAAATTTAGTCCAAGACTCGCTGCCAAAGAAAATCTGAGATGCCTTTGTGAACAAGTTGAACTTTACTCCCAAGTCATTATGTCCAAAAAGATGTGAACAAGTGCAGCTTTGTTTTGATTAGGGAGGGTGATGGTATGAGCTTTAGGTCAGGATGTTACACTACTTGGTGAACACCAGCCTGTTATTTATATATTTGTATACTATTACTGTCCTATGACAATTACATATATGTAATTCTCTTCTGCTTATGTCCTACTGATTCAAGACTGAAGTCAATGACTGTCCATGCAGTAAGTGGATTCATCCATAGCTGTTGCATCAATCCAGGACACTGGCATAGTTATCCTGTTCATTACAGTAAAGCAATATATCCGGCTGTCCTCCACTCCATCCTTTACATAAACACCACACATGAATTATACACATGAAGCTGACAAATACAATCTCATTAATGGCTTAAAAAAGTCACTGGGACTTCATGTGTCAGATTTCTCTGCTGCAGTTTATAAAATAACTCTCATGGTTCTTCAGCATGATTGTTTTCTTATACTGTTTTTTCCTTTTTCCTCCCTTTTCTATCTTTGTCTTTCTTTCCCACCTATTCTTACGCCATCTCTCACCTAATGAGACATCTCCCAGCTGCCGTGGCACTATTAATGACTGTTGATCCCCACCCTGTTAGACCACAGCAACATCTGTCTTAGCTCAGACGTGCAGACATCCAGAGCTCTGCGGTACACACACACTGATTGCAATGCACATTTCATTTAAGATATGTGTGTATGTACATATATGTACAATATCTTTCTGTGTAAAGTCTTTCCAGGCTTTCTGTTCTGGGTATAAACATACGAGGCTGCCAACTTGACAGGATATCGGGCAAGCAATATGCATTACAGACACGTGGTCTAGTGTGTGTGTGGGGGGTGTCAGTGCTGGAAATAATGGCAGTGGTGTAGACAGACATCAAAACAGTCGCAGAACAGCAGAGAATTTGACAACTTAACGTTGCAAAATAAAGGGTAAGTACATATCTGTCACTTAGGACACTCCAAGAATATTCAAGTAAACCTCTTTACTGTAGCTTGGCTCAATGAAGCATGACAAATTAATTTTAGTGCTGCTTTACCTCCAAGTGGAATTACTTATCCTGGGAGGGTGAGACTTGTAGATCTTTAACTCAAGTGCAAAGTTAATATCCTTCCTACTGAGTCAAGTGCAACTTTGGAACAAACATTGAGTTTGGATAAGGCTGATCTACTGTCTGCATAAAAGTAAATGATACTTAAATTTCTGCAAACAAGTCATTCAAATCTCCGTCTCCCTCAGCTCTACTTTCTTCTAATGCCACTGCGCAACTATTAAAGTAAACAAGGAGAAGAGAGAGATGCTGCTGGCAGAGCAGGTCTGTTCTAATGCTTCCCTCTAGGGTAGCTACAACAAACAACAAACAGCTTTATATATTGACCAGATCCACTGATGAGCACAAGCAGCATGTCTGGCTACCAGTCCTCCCTAACACACAACAGCTCTGGATCAATCCAAAACAACTTTTGCCTTCTCTTTGCTAAACACAGAGTTGCCACTTGTGAGATTAGCTGCATTTCTCCCACACCAGGGGGTGCTGTTGAACATGCTCCAGACATGTTGTGCAATGATCAAAAGAAAATTATACATCTTTCACTGTGGATCACTTCTTTGTGTGTTTGTGTGCTCTCATAATATTGCAAGAAGAAACAGGTCTAGATTATTTTCTTTTGTCATTGATTAACTGAGCCACAAAGTGCTGCTTAATGAACCAGTGTGTTAGTGTGTCTTTGTGTGTGTGTATGTGTGTTCATGCTTCTCAGTAAATCTCAGCAGTGCGTACACTTCATTAACTTGTGGCCAGAGTAGGTGTAAGTCAACCTAGCCATTGGATCAGATGACTGCTGGTATCCCATGACAACCATGTCTGAGCCTGTGAGACTGTTGGTGACCTGAGGGGGAGTGATGCGGAGAAGCTGAGAAGAGCTGCAGCTGGGAAGAGGACCTCCACCTAGGAGAGAGAGGGGATGCATTTGCTACCTATTCCCCATGCCAGAGAGTAACTTTTTTTTTTGGAATTTGGGGTTGACTTCTGCCACTGCTCGAGGAACAGTTCTGGATCGTCCCCCCCAAGTCTGAGTCTGGATCTTCTCTCCTGAGAAAATCCAGACTCAGATTTGACTCAAACTAACCTCACACTCACTGAGTTGGAAAACATTTCATTGCAGTTAATTTAATCATTCCAAATTCCCAGTGTGACACATCTGTTTAATAGCCCACCAAGTGTGACTAGAACCAGGTATTATAAAAAATTCCTAATAGAGGTGATTCAAGTTTTAATGCCAAAATTTTTTTTGCCAAGGTGGTTACTTGTCTGGCACTTTTAGTCCTCACACTCACACAGGATCATTATTTATTTGCTGATGAGAGAGGCCCTTTATTAAAAGAAAGAAATAATAGATTGTTAGTTATAGTTATCTGCTACATAACCCAGTGGCACTAGAAAATGTATGTACATCTTTGTATTGTGTAGACTGTAGACTTCATTAGTATTGCATAGATGTACCCAGTAAACTCTAAATCTAAAATCTGATTATTTTCCTTTCTCTTTTTGATAGAGCCGATCCTTAACCCTTCTAAAAGCGTGACATTTCATCAAAATTCTGAGTCTCTAGTTTTCTCCTGACAAGCAGAACCACCGTCTCGCTGCTAAACTCTGGACATGTGATGATAAATTTACTGTGCACATGAGATCTGCTTACAGCAGTTTTACTCCAAGCTGTCCATGAGTCTGCAGAATGTTGCCTAAGTATTGCAACAGGAACATCATGATGTGAGAAAGGAAATTCTCAGGTGTATCTCAAACTGAGTTCTAGAATGTATCATAAGATATCTTTTTATCTGTTTAGGCAGGTTTTCAGTGTCAACAAATCCAAAAACAAGTGCACACAGCAGAAATGCATTGCTGATGTGCATTTCTGAGCAAACCACATACTGTATGCCCACAGTAAATAAATGATGATGACTTTCTTTTATATACACACAAGGGGACACCTGTTTCTATTACTCGATAATTAGATGGGTTAAGACATTTTAAGACAGATATAGATGACGAGTCAGATGTCACAGCAGATTACAGCACTTCAGCTCCTTCACTGCAGTGAGTTAACTATGCATTCAGTCTGCACATGGCTTCCATTTAAATATGTCTTTCATTATGCCTGCTCTCTCACAAGTTTATTAAAAAGTGATTGCACTGCAATTGACTCTCTTCATAGTGATAAGCAGCTTAGGACGAGCCAGTCAATCATGTGTTCCTACTTTCCCTCTTTTCCCTCTGCACTGCATATCTCTTCTTCACCCTCTTTTTCTCTGCGTGCTAGCACAGCGTACCCAGTGTAAACCTAAAGCTTATTACTACCCAACAGCTCAGAAATAAAAAGAAAATCAAATGCTTTAAGTAATCAAATACTACTAACTCAGTCACACACTAACTTTATTGTATGATTTTAAGGATGAGGATACTTGTTTATTGTTTTAAAATATACTGCTCGAACAGTTCAAAACTTTATATTCTCCAAGCAGACTAAGCAAGTGTCATATATCTGGGTTTGCCAGAGCATTGTTGAAGCTGACTGGCTCAGTAAGAGGAGGTAAGTACTGCTGGAGCTTGATAAGTGATGCAGGTGGTGCTGGGATCTGAAATAGACCCCATGGAGGGGGAGTTACTCTGACAATCCTGGGAACACTAGTGCCTCTGTCCCAGTCTTTATCTTTGAAACCTGCTGTGTGTTGCCCATGTACTATATTGTGTGTCTATGGCTATGTGTCCCTGTCTATGTGTACTGTATATATTTGTGTGAGCCTGTGGGTGGACTGTATCCAAGCTTAAGGTTCTATGAAGCAAAAGGCAATGCAAATGGAAGGTCTGTGAATGTGCACCAGCTTGGCCAGACCAACTGAGAGGGCGCAAGAAAATACCTTAATTCATAAATAAATAAATAAATGTAATGCTAATGACATAATGTCTCCTCAGCGTACTGTATGAAAAATGGAGATGTGTAAAGACCTGTACATCAGCACACATAAAACACACACAAATAGCTTTTTTTTAAGAACGCAGGCATTAGTATAATGTGGTAGTAGTAACAGAAATACTGCAGCTTTTCCTTAGTGAAGGAGGAGAACAAATGAGTATCTGCAAAGTTTATTAGTTTTACCACAACATAAGGCACAACAAGCAGGGATCAAGCCGTGAAAAACATACTTACATAATTTTTATTCTGAGCATTGGCACATTGTCACTAAAATAACCATATCCTGTACTGATGATGTTTTTTCCTGTTATGCCACTATCAGGCACGCATCTCACAATCCGTTTTGGTGGCCATTTATATTTGTATTTAAAGAAGTCCACTTGTGATCTAATTGTCCAGGATATATCTTAATATCAGGATCTAAGACCATAACTTTCTCAGTTTTGTCCTGAGTTGAGTCTAATGCAACATGGATCCACATGGAAAGGAATTGTCTGTGTGAGACACCAGATTCTGAGACTTCATAAAGCTAGGAGACGGTACAAAAGCACGAGTAGACTACTGAACATAAATTGAAACAGCTGCAGTCCTGCAACATGATCTTTGAACTGAATACTTTTACTGAATGAAAAGATGGCCTCTAGTCTTAAGAAGCTTGGCAGGAGAGACATTTTACAACATGACAATGATCCCAAATGCACTGAGAATTTTTTTAACAATGTGGAAATGATCTGGCCAGATTTTCTCACTGACCTGAATTCAGCAGAACACCTCCGGATAATTTTAAAGCTGAAAAACAAAATCTGTGAAGAATGGCAGAAAATAACAACCATATCAAGACTTGTATCATCCATGCCCAGAGAGTAAAATCTGTCTTCAAAAAGGTATATATATATAAAATAGACAAAACAATGGAACCTCAATAATTAAGTAGTGAGTTTTGTTTCAATTTGTAAGTGTGGACATATCATTATAATTTTTCAAATTTCATACACTGCTTTGCTTAGAAGAATTTACCCACCTTTTTTTTTTTTTTACACAAATAAAA
>OMLM01015544.1:52229-72368 GCA_900302695.1 Helostoma temminkii | reverse complement strand
CTTAGAAGAATTTCCCCCTTTTTTTTTTTTTTTAGCACAATACAACCATCTGTTTCAAAAAGGATGTGACGCATGGCATAGAGAGTGCTAATTTATTTTAGAGATATCTGTTACAACTATAAGGCAACTTCAGTCCATACAACGACTCAGATGATGATGATAACGTGTAAGGTAGCAGTTAAGGTGATGAACTTACAGAAATAATCACTTGACTCATCTGATTTTCTCATAGCATTTTAGCTCACTGTTTTAATTGTCTGACCAGCAACTTTAATGATTTGCAATCTCATTACTTTCATTTCATACTTTCCAGACACAATAGTTTTCATTAATAGTAATTTTTTATCGTAATAAATATATCCCTTGGTTGAGACCAAAAAGAGAGCTAAAAGCAGAAGAAGTACTGCACCTGCCAAATGGCCTGAAACATGACTGTAGTGAAAATGAATTTAAAGTGTCCACTAGCGTGGTGCCTCGGCTTGAAGTGGAGACTTAACACTGCTTGGCCTGCACTAAAGATAGTGAAGCAGAAACTTGTCTATTCATGTGGACAAGCACAAAGTAGTCCCTTCATGTGCTATTAAACTAGTTAAATGAAAATACCTCCAGGGCTATATTTACATGGCTGTCTTCTGTTTAGGACAGTCAGCCTTGCTTACCCTTTGCTCTGCGGCAGAGGCAGGAACACTCCTGAAATATATTAGTTTTAACAGAAGCCTAAAAATAACCTCAAGAACAAACACATTAGACACAAAGACTCGATTTGAGAGGAGGAAAATACATTTTCAGATATCCTTCAATTTCAGTCTCAGGAACTGGCCAGGATCTACCGTCCCACTAGTTTCCTGATTGGTTATTAATGACATCATTCCCAAGGCCAGCCCCCCTCCCAGCTTGACAATGTCATCAGTGGTGAAGCATCTCAGTGATGTAATGTAGGGAGGGCCATGTCAAACGCTCAAGTAGGACCCCTTCTTTCTTCCCCTGCCTTCCTCTCTTTTCTTTGCCTGGTTCTTTTTTGCTCTCTCTCGATCTCCATCTTTTCATTTTAGACTTTTCCGCTCCTTGGTTGTATTAAGTAAAAATCCATTCCCATCTGTTTATTGACATTCAAATACAGGGCACAGAGATGTGCAATAAAAAAGACCACAACTATTAAAGGCTCTTCACTTGCTCCCAAAAACATGAGGAGAAATGGCCATGAACCAGAGTATTTACATACTGAGTCCTGTCTGTGATTTAAAGATGTAATTAAAAATAGATCAGCTTTTGTTCCTGTTCTTTTCCCACAATATGTTTGTAAAGACATGAAAGCCCAGGTGGGCATTAAATTATACTTATAACTGTTATGGATATACATGCACAAGGCTATTCTTTTACCCTTGCATAAACACAAACATAATGTAATGGGATTACACTGTCACCACAAATACAATATCTAAGTCACCAAAAGTAGCATGAGTACACTCACTCAGACCATTTTTTGGCTAGGCCTTGACGTCTGTTTTTTAATCACAAATGAGAATGGGTGTATGTGTGTGTACATACGTGTCCTAGGCAAATATCCAGAGCTCAAGCGGATTAGTGAAGCAACTCTACCCTGATCAAAGCAGCACAGAATCCAGCTTACTGGGACGCATTGTGTAACACATAACCCACATGATACTGTTCACGCTGCAAACCCATAGACCACCAACTGCAAAGGGGATTCTCAAGAGGGAACATTTTAGATTTTAGACAACTGGTGTGAGAAAAAAAAAACTCCAAAGCTAGTAATCAGGAAATGGATACTCAAGTGTAGTCATCAAGTGTGAATTATGCAGCTGCTCCATAGAAACTGCAAGGGTTAATAGTGCAAACTGAACCAATTAGTTATTTCTAGCAAAACATCAAGTAAAGACCTTTGATAAACCTACTATTAATCACCTGCCCAAAACCAAATGTCAGGTGGGCAAAATCAGGTAATTAGGTGTGTAACACAGAGAATCTAGCAGTTAAAAAACTGTATATATCAGTGGACACCAAAAAAAGAGAGTGCATATTATACATGCTGTACATTTTTCTAGTAGCAAGAAAACAGTTTCAATTTAAAGCTAATACTCTGTGTCTTTTCTAAGGTGATGTCAGTGTTTGTTTATAGCTTGATGTACTGCCCCCACATGGACAAAGGTTAAATTCTAATCTGCATATGTTATCACATTCTGCATTATATGGGAGCAATGTTAAAATAATACATATATTATATAGGGAAAAAGTTGCAACCCTGCTTTCCACCATGAAGTTTTGCTGCTTGTCTACAGGGAATCAGCATCCTGTCAAAATTATTGGTTGACTCTAATTGGGGTCCGCTGATACCAAGTGAGACATGCGTTATGGATTCACTCCCAGTAAATTCAGATTGAGATGGTAACTGTAATTAACTCATCCTGCAGGTCCAGAGAGAGTGCTACATCAAACTGTGTGAGCTTGACTGAGAGACCAAATGGGATGTGTCTGAGTCTAATAATAAAATGCCTCCTCAACCATGGCTGGGATCTGTCAGTGAAGAATCTGTAAAGATTCTGAGCAGCATTTGGCTCAATTCATAGGAAGTTTTATTACTTAAAAAAGGAAGTAATATGAATTGATATCTTAATATGTGAACAAGGTATGTAAGCCAAATGCCTCATTCTAAAAGGCTTGCTGTATGATTGGCAGTCCACTACTTGGAAGGCAAAGTGCCACATTTCAACACAGCTGCACGTGCACATACAAGCCGACAGCTGATTCCAACCCAGTCCATCCCTCTGCTTTATTATGCACAAAGAGAGATGGTTATTTTTCAGTGTGGCTAACCATTGCCATCCAACATCTAATGGCTTTAGCATGTGCCTAGCAGTCCATTGGCTCCAGTGGTTTCAGATCTTGGAGAGCTGAAATGAAGCATTGTTGTGCTGCTGCCGGGAGGATACACATTTCGGTGAAAGGAAACTTGCTCAGGAAGGAAACTTCGAAACAAAGTACTAAGAAAAGGTAATAAAGGGCACAGGGGACGGAACTGTGTGTGTTGTGTGTGTTGCATGTGAATGCATGCATAAGGAGCCATTTCCCATCTTCCTCCTGTTATAGAAACTACTGGAAATGTTCAGAACTTTGTGGAATGTCCCATACGCCTTGATTTTGTAGGGTGGGATCTCGGGGTGGATGGAAATTTCAAGCAAACCAATTACTAGCCATTTTATGAGGAATGTAATGATAGAGTGGTAAACCTTATGGGTGTCGCATAATATAGATATTATCTATGAGGAAGAGTTTGGAAATATAAAGTTTCTCTTCATCAAGAGCTAAAAACTCAAACAAAAACCATGTCACTAAAATGGAAAATCCCTATGGTCTATTATGAATTTCTGCCTTCAAATTGTTAAAGAGTATTGAACTTTTCTCCCACTGGAGACATATTTAGCTTTTATTAGCACAAGCAATATATTCAGGATACTTAGATGAAACATAACGGTAAAATCTCCCACATTGAAAATGTCGGGTTTTACAAGATGGGTTTTATGACTTGGAGGAAAGTCTCAGGTGGATTGGAGTAGTTATGTAGTCTGGACTAGAAGATCTAGAAGTAAGAAAAAACAAACAGCTCTCAAATTATTTATTACTGTAAATGAAAGGTACATATTGGAATACTACATATGCTAGTACGACTTATCTCATTAACACATATTAGATATGGATACTGGGTGACATGTTCCTCCATTATGCTGAACACGGGCACTTTAGCTTATTTCCATAGCTATCCATTCAATGACTGCCAAGATATTTCACTGAAAACTAAAAATGCCAACTTCACAATGTCAAAAGGGAAAACAAATTGGTAAGCAGACCATCAAAATCAGGATTCATTCTCTAGGGAATAGGGGTGTCTGCACAAAACTTCACTATAATCAGCCAAACAGTTGTGAGCATATTTCTGTCTGGACCAAAGTGGTAGACCAAGCAAACTGCAAACTGCTTAGAAACTACAACTACAGCCAAACTTTAGTGATACATGTGGCAAAATCTGTCCTTAGCTACAGTACGGATTTGAAGTGTCAAACTTGTTTAATCCTATGAGACTTAAATAAAGTCCTCAGAGTAAATGGACCTGATTCTGTGACTTCATGTATCACAGTATAAATTCAGCAACTCTTTATGTGCGTATCTGTGACTACATTTAGCCTGAAATGGTCTTATTTCATACTCATTAAACTGCTCTCCTGGGCCTCTTTCCAGTATTTATATGATCCCGTCTATTTATCAGTCAAAGCAGGAAGGAGTTCTCCAAACAAACCATACAGAGATAGAAGACAGGTTTCCTCAAAACTTCCAACTCCAGGGTTCAGGTAGCTGCTGTTCTTAGAATAGCCCGTCTTAACGAAAACATTCTGTGCGTAACAGGGTTTGCAAAATATTTTCAGAAACAGTTTTATAATCTCAGCTGTGGCTAAATGAGAGCGTACTAAGTTTGTCAGGCAGAGGGATAATTATGAAATCATTCCACGATAGTGAGTCATTAGCAAGTGGTCAATTGGGTCGATAAAAAACATAAAAAAGCCAACATCTGAGGAAGAACGGCAAGACACAGCAGGTTGTTAAATAGGCCTCCGAACAGAAATCTCATCCATATTTATTGGGATTAGACAGCTTTAATACTCAAACTCATATTTTTCTTAATTAACAACGCTTTACTGTATGAAGACAGAAAATCTCAAGTGCTTTATACGCTTTCAAAGAGTGAGGATGATGTAAGCGAACACAGTTTTGCAGACCTGACACATAAGGGCATTTGTAGGGTGCTAATTAGAGCCAAATTATAATTATCAGGGCACGTCTGCATTTCATCTTCCTGAAATCATTCTGCCACAATTTTTCCTGAGGATTAATTTGCTCAAAGGGCATAGATGGTGCTAAAGTGACAAAAAGTCACAGAAAAACATACAACTCTTCTTTTATGTATACTTAAAGCTTGTCCGTCAGTGGACAAAAACAGCCTTGGCATGCTTTTGTGAGTTATACGAGGCACCATGTCAAACTAAATGACTGAAGGAGTGGACGTATGGGAGAGACAGAGGGATGTTTACACTGGGAAAAAAAGCTGTGGGGTTAATAGTGACTGAAGAATGTCAGTTGCAGTCTGCTTGAGTTGCTCCCGCCTCCATCTGAGCCTGTGGGTAGAGAGCATTTGTCTTACCCCTCCTCATCATTGCCAGAGAAAGAGGAGATGGTCAAACAAATAACTTCACTAAAAGGTGGAGCTGCTGAAGTATGTGGATCCTACAAATGTCAAGAGGGAATAAAAAGTTTTCAGTTTTAAAAGTATGAACACTTATATCCTGAACAAAAATATGTTTATAGAGTGCAGAAGGACCTGCATAAAAATCTAATTTTATGTCTTGCCAAATTTTCAATAAGACCACCATCATACAACATCCTGACAGGAAGCATGATTTTCCTCTGTGGATAATCCTTGTTACAGCAAAGCCTTTAGCAACGACTGCAGCAAATTCTGATGTCTAACAGGAGTCTCTACCAACACCCAGCAGCACAATAAAACACGGTAACATCAGGCAAACACATTTGTAATATCATCTTTTTGGAATAATTTCTGTAGAACCTTGTAGAACATTATTTTTACTCATGATTATTGTATATGGTTACATCAGTTCCCTTAAAACCAATTGTTAATGTCACATAAAAACTGAGTAAGAAAAATGAGAGAACGGCAATTAAGTCAATTAATGTGGTTTTACAATAAGAGATTTTGTCTGATTATACTTTGCTATCGTCATCACCGTCACATCAGTTAGACTGTAAGCTGTGAGCTGTTTTGGCCATAAGGGCTGCTTCTGGACTAGGCTGCTGAAATTATGATGAAAATCTTTCTGGAGGATAATATCAGTTATTCGCAGCTAATTGAGAATATAATGCGACTCAGGAAAAATCTTAAAGCTTCTTGAACAAATCTATTAAAATAATCCCAGCAGTGGACACTATCCTGTCCTGAAAGCATGAACTCTTTTCAATTGTGTGTGTTAACCATACCTTTCCATATGGATTTTTAATAAATATTCTGGGGAGCTTCATTATGTGAAAATAATAAATAAAAAATATTTCTATAATTTAAACACAACATGAAAGCTCTGTAATAAGGTTTGATCAAACCTTGGAGCTAAATGAGACATGGCATTAGCTGGCTCAGGGCTCACTGAGGGATGACAGTGCACACAGATCATTGAAGAAACACCTGGTCAGGCCTCCCCCTCCCCCTACTGCACTCAGTCCTGCTTGGCTACATGCCACTGGCCCAGGTGTGTTTCCACCAAGCTCAATGTCCCATGGCAGCCATCAAACTCCACAACTCCAGATTTGCATCAGCTAATACATATGGCCCAGGTTAGTGCTTGCTCTTCTGCACAGATCCAGATATGACCTGTTACACCTGGAAGCTGATAAAACAAAATATTTCAGCCAGGTAATCAAGTGGTCAAGATGTGACCTTAGTGTCTCGTAATGATACCAGGCAAATGGAGGCATATGGTCAAAAACTACTGTGTGCCTTGCTTGTAAAAACACTGCCAAAATCACTGCACCTCATATGCTAGCACTTAGACAAATAGCTCAGCTGAATTAAACTGGCAGCCAAAGCCTAACAGTTAATAACATTTTCCTCTGGTCTTGTGAGAAACTGACAACTTGCTACATCAGCATAGCACAGAGAAAACTTGTGAGAGACACTTTAACGCTGTCAAAGTGCACGAACAAGTGATGAAGGATGTGTTTTGTGGGCTCTGGAAGGGGTGCAAGGGTGCGAGCTCATTTGTCTTTCTGACGAGGTTCTTCTTTCTGACCTGTTTATCTTCCCTCTCAGTGGGGGAACTGAAGTTGATATACTTATTGCTGAAAGAGACACAACAAATCACACACAAATCACTAAACATTTGAGTTGTAAAAAAAATAGGATTACGTAAACTTTAAGAAATGGCATTGCGCATTGCTGGCGCTAAAATGACTATTGGACTGCCTAAAGATGTTGCTGATTCTGTGCCAAGCAACAAAAAAGAGCAAATTTCACAAGAAAAGTTTAATTAGTTTCTTAATTAGCTTTTCGGATAGGAAGTTGCTTTTGTTGATTATGTATTGGATTTATCTGAATTTGTAACAATTTGTATGGCGATAAAAAGACAATGAAACCCATGTTTGACAGATTTCTATCACACACTTACATGCGAATAGCTGTGAAATTAACTTCAGTTTTTCCGTTTGCCTAGACTTGGGCAGACCAGCCTTCTCCAGATGCAAATCTACTCTACTCAACAGTGGAAAAATGTGAAGCAATTCCAGCAGTACTGGAGAGCAGACAGGAGACTTGTTAAGACAGTAAAATATTTAAAATGCTTCTGTGTTTGCAGTGTAATGACATATTTGACATATGACATACTGAAATAGAAGCAATTAAGAGTCATATTTTATATAGTCATACCTTTTACTACAGTTTTTTGCTCTGTCGAGTTAATGTGATATGTGAGTATGACATTGTCTTTGGAGTTGCACAGTAACAGTGATGTTCACTTTGACAGAAGGGAAACTTAGCAACCCATTTAATCCACCATACGAAGCCAATTCTACATTACATTTCATCCACAACCAGCGAATTACATCTACATTTACATTTCATCTCAAAAATCTGAAAAAATGAGATTCAGAAAAATGTTGAGAACAGTTTTTGTTTAGTGACTGACACATGTTGAAAGCCTGTGTTTTTGTGGAATTGACTGTTCTGTTTTCAAGTTGAGCTTCTCATGGTCTGACCCTCAGCACTCTTCTCTCCATCAGCTTAATTAGACACAGCCACACACACATTAGATGGTCCTCTTTTTTGCTTCATGCACTGAATGACTGGCTTCGGTTCAAGGCACCACAAAAACAGCTATGCAAAAACAAGCAGCTTTCAGAGGCAGGAGACCATCAGAGAAAAGCACATATGGAGAACACTGCACTGAATGGTATTCAATACATTTAAATGACATTGTGAGGAATAATAAGGACAAGTCACTTCTCAAGTCGTGCAGAGATATTTGGCTTAGAATACATCAATATGGAAGCAAAGAAAATAATAGTTTGTTCTTGCATGTGTTTGAGTTACTGCATTTTTATGTTCACATATGTGTGAGAGAGGGTGTGTGTGTCCTTGTATGAGAAGCAGCTACTGACCTTTTTCTGGCTGTCTGTGATACTGTATGTCCTTTTAGAAAAAAAGCCAAAGTCTTAGATGCAACAAAAGTGACACAAACTAACAAACCGTCGCAGTCCCCAAACTTTTTGCTCTCTCCCGGCAGATATACACACCTCCCCTGCTCCCCCTCCTTCTCTCTCTGTGTCTCTCTCTTACTTCAGCACTTCCTGGGCTGCTGTTTATGCTCCAATCAGGTCATCCTAGAAACTACCGTTTCCCTCCGCCCCCTCCTCTGTCTCAGCTAACAGGCATTGTTTGGAAGGGGCTTGTCACATGTACACGTCTGTGTGTGTGTGTGTGTGCGTGTGTGTTCCCTCTTGACTGAGATGTCTTGCAACCATCCAAAGCCTGGCACTCCTCAATTAGAAGAAAAACAGTGAGGGAGAAGTAAACTACAAGCCGAAGGCACAGGGAGAAGGGGGAACCGAGGCTAGCAGACTAAAGAAAACCACATGGAGGGGGCTTCCTGCTTAAAAATCCTGCTGAGATACTTTTTCAGACATAAAGAAGGGGAGGGCAGCAGTATTGAGTAAAGTTTGGGGGTGTGTCTGAAACTTCTCTCCAAATTCCAGTGCTAGTTGTTAAAAAGTGCAATGAGGCTCAGCCCATCGAGAGCCCACAGCACTGTCTCTGAAACAAGGCGCTGTTACCATAGTCTGCCAAAAGTTTTCTCCACGATACATCAGCCCCTTCTCCCAAAGCCCCGAATTCTAATTCATTGCTTCACTAAGTTGACCAAAAGCAGCCACGCCAGCTCTGTCCTGGTTTTGGGTAAAATAAAAAAGGGTGGAGGTGTGATGTGGGGGTGCATAGTAATGAGGTGAAAGGTGATGTGTGGGAGGAGGCAGGTTGACAGGAGCACACTGAGCTTTTGTTGGTGTTTCAACAGTTCAATCATCACATGATAGTAACACCTTGTGGTCAGTGGAAGAGTTTAGACTGACCTAATCGGAGCTGGTAATACTTGTTTAGGTATTTGACCATATGAACTGAACCACTTTATTTTGAAGGAAAAATCAAAAGTAAGAACACTTCACTTTCCTTTCCTCTAAACTCCCCCTTTCTTCTGCTCTGAACGCAGGTCTTTCAGCCAGTCCGGTGAACCAATGGGCAAACTGGGGTTCCTCCATGCCAGGTTGAATTCAGGAAACATTCATCTTGTTGTTTAGTCTGGGCACCATGTGTTGGAGTGGGGAGACTCTCCTCAACAGATCCCCCCTTGTGCACACAAGCACAGCAAACCTCAGACTGACAGACATGATCTGGACTTCCACTATTATGATGCATTGCTAAGGGGCTCGGGTGTGCAAAAGAACAAACTTCAAAGTAACAGTCAGTACAAAAAACACCCACATGAAAAGAGAAAACATGCTTTGTCGCTACCTGTGCAGCTCGGGTGCGCCAGCACAAAGGCTTTGTGCATCAGCATTTATTTCTTATCCTTCTTTAATGTCATAACAAAAACTGAAAAAGAGATGTTGACTTAAATCAAAGACTCATTAATGGAACAGATAACAGGAGGCAGGCTCAATGTATAAAGTGCAACATTTGTATAGGCTAAATATGTATCAGAAACTCTGTGTTTATGAAAAGTGTTCAGCACTCACAATGCAATGTAAAAAAGGAAACACGTTGACATCACTTTCTTCCTGTATAAATACACTTTGACTAATCCCTTAGTGATAAATCCTGGCAGAAAACAGACAAAAACAAATGGGAGAAGAGAGACAAAATAAATCAAAACATTTGGGATTTACAGTGAGAGAGCAGGTGAGGATTACACCTGAAGCTATTCAGGTTGGCACCTCAGCCTGTGCCAGTCTCCTATTGAGGAACCAATCCTGCAGTCACCAAGTGAATGAGCCACCTGTGTGTTTTGGAAGAGGCTGAACTCCACAGCGCTTCTATAATATGACTTGAGCAAAGAGAGCTAAATGACAGACATTTTGCTTTCACTAAATAAGTGCCAGCGGATTCAAGAAATGAGTCTCTGTGGGATCAAAATCTCAAAGACACCTTTTCAAAAATTTCAGCATGACACTACAGTGAAATTCACTGAAGAAAAGTCATATCACACAATAAAAGAATTGGGTGAGTTGTGACAACATGACAACTTGTCATAAGAAGTTGTGACATGCTGCTGAAATCCACATACAAAAAACATTAGGACACAATAGTTATCACTACATCTGTGGAAACGATAAAAACAGTGTTTACAATTTTCTACTAGGTACAGGTACATGTTTCAATACTGTTCCAATACTTTTTACTGTATTAATACTGTTTTAACTATGCACATTATAATGTAGTAACAAACACATAAAGACATTTTAAGTGTATAATATATAATATATATATTTCTCAACTATTCTTCTATGAACGATTTGATGTTTTATCAAAACATATCAACAGGAATACAAAAGCTCTAATGCTTTTATGAGATATAGGTTGTCATGCACTGACAAATTTGTATTGTTAAATAATTTCAATACTTCTTTGACACATATAAGACTAAAACACATATGTGTGTATAACTAAAACTAATAATCATTCATAGTCAATTATAGATCCATGATAATAATTCATTAATTCAAAAATATTAATTAACACTGAAAAAAATCCCTATATTTGTCTACAACCACATGAGTGTGTTATAGTGTTATAAATATTATTTATGCACTGCTTATAAATAGTTAATGTGGGTTATAGTCCAGTTTTGTAGTTGTTGTTTGTTTGTTTTGCTTTAGTTTTTTCCATACTTAAATACTATGTAATTTACTACTATGTAATGCTTACACAGAAAATGCTTACAGGGAAACTTTATTCATCATCAAACCCAGTACAGAGAGTATAGACCCCAGTGCATATATGTATATATGTATATACCGGTCTACAGCCACTTGCCCTCTGCCAGATGCCAGCACTTTCCCCATATTACATCTTGTCTGTTTTTGGACCCTGCCTTTACCTGCTCCCCTGTGTCTTATTTAATTCTGTTGCTTGCCTGTTTCCACTCACCATTTGCACCTTTATTTTTTTGAATAACACTCACTTGTGTATTTTCAGTCGAGTTTTGTGTTCAAGCTGCGACAGAGAAGCTCATAATTTTGCTGACTCACATTAGGTTCTGGTTTGCAGGGAATCTTTGTTCCAAATTAATACAGTGTGAATAAAAAAAGCACCAAAGGCCTTGGCTGCCATCCAACCAGATCACACTTTAGCCCATGGACCAAGCTGCCTTTTACATTTTATCCAAAGCCCTGGTGAGCTGCTGCTCTCTATTTTAAAGCCTCTTTTATAATCTTATAAACAGAGACGCTGGAGTTTAGCAAATGGTAACAATAGAAGTACTAGACTATGAGTCAGTATCAAATATTCTAAAAGTGCACATAAAGAAATCTTACTTAAGTCCTGGGTTAATTACTTGGTTTGAGAACTGTGAAACAATAAGGATGCGTAACTTATGCAAATAATACACAGCTCTCTATATCACTACAACCTAGATTTAACCCATCAAGAACACATCTGAGTCAGTGGAGACAACACAACCCCTGCTAATAACTTGATGTAGCAGCTTGGAGAATATGCCTGTCATTAGAGATTCCTGTGGAGAGGGACCTCAACAGATGTTGATTAAATAAATTAATAATAGCCTAAAGTAATCAGATTGTGAAGTGAGAGGTGTGAGAGCCGACCCGAGTTGAATGAATGTGGCACTATGAGGGCAGTCTGACTGTCCCATTGCCCATGACAGAGAGAAACGATGAGACATAACTCACCCAGAGAAAATAGTACAGAGGGTTACAAGAATCACGAGTTGTTTCTGTCTGTTGGTCTTTGAGTCACCCATACATGCATGAATCAATGTAGCAACATCTGAGAAGATGGGGTTAGACAAATTATGTCCTGCTGAGAATGGGGGTGTATCAGTCCAAAAAGACAACTGTGCAGATGCCTCAAAGCCAACATTGTAGGCACTATTGTAGACTGAGAAATATATTATCTCATAAAGGAATTTACCCAAGTTAAACAAAAGTTCTTGTCTCATTAGATGGCTACTGTCAGGGTGCCCTTGAGAAAAGCTGAAAACTGAAACAAGAAATGAATTACATGGGCAACAAAAGGAAACATAATACAAAATGTCCTTCACTGCACAGCTAACAGTGGGTTATTTTGCCTGGAAACCAGATTTTTTGTAATCTTTAAAATATTGCTTGTTGTTTACTTACCAACCTATTAGATAATACTATATACATTCCTTGTCCCTCCCATCTTGTTACTAAATATTCCTCCTTGTAGCTGGTCTCCTGTTCAAAGCTACCAATAGCTCTTAGCTCTCTGTGCTTCAGTCTTGGGTCCAGTTTCTGACTCTATCTAACGTGTGGAAATTTCTGTGACTTGTTCCTACATTCATTTGAATTGAGAACATGCCCTTGGGTGTACTCTTTTCATAACTTTCACTAGGTGGCCGACAAGGCCTATGTGCGGGCCACAGCAAAAACAAATTGCACGGTCTCACTGGAATAACAACATGTAACGTAGAAATATGAAATGGTCCAGAACAGCTAAGAGACATCACATTCCATTTTATACTTCTTAGAAAATGTAGTAAATAAAAATAAGTTCACATTTGTCAAGAGCCATCTGAGCAGAGACAATGGCAGAAAGCTAAAATAAAAGGATGACGAGCAGAGATAGTCAAACATCTACCAATCAAAAAAGATTGCTTGCTACTGCATGGTGTCATTGCTGTCATACTTATCGCACAATGACATAGCCTGAGTGCAGTCTTTGAGCACGTTTGATGTGGTGTCATTTTTGATAATTGTGTTTAATAATAGTAGATCAATATGTATCATTTGTATTATATGTATGTATGTAAATATGTTTTATTTTATTTTTGACCCTTTCTTAAACACTGTCGCCTTAAATACCTGCCATTCAGTTTTTAAAGCATCTAATACTTACTGTACATAACTGTGGTTGTAGACTACAGTGGTTTATATGACTATTTCAACAGTCAATAACACTTACACTTACATACACACAAGCAAACAAGCAAACAACAGGAATTTTGAAGCAGATCTGCTTTATTTTCTAACTGATCAACCGAGGGATTTTCCTGTAATTGCCATGTTGTTTTTGAAAATGAGGCTGTGGGTGACCTTGCGTGCAAATCTGGCTGTAATTGAGAAATTCTAAATTGTGTGTATAACTGTTGGTTTACATTTGAAGCCCGTTAAGCAACCATTGGAATGAAGGAGGGCAGTGCACTCTCAGTCTTTTTAGATAAGTAAAGCTCAGTAAAGAGCAGAGTCAATGTCCGCTTGTCCTGCACTATCATCACTTTTTAATTAGACAGGGAAAAGAAGCTGAAAAACAAAACAGAAATAAGTAAACAAAACGTAGTGTGTGGGAAAGGGTTAACAATAATGCTGGGCCGCCAGCTGGTTTAGACAGTAAACCTGTCAGGTCAGGCTATTCTCTTCCAACCTGGCCCCACATCTGCCTATCAGCCTATCTGTGCCTTTCCATCTATTATGTAACACATTCAAATTATTGCAAGTGCAGCAAATGATGACTGTAAATACATGTTTTTGTTGTCATAGAAATGTGATTTCTAATCAGGTTTATAGAGAAATAAGAAACATTTATCTTAATTGTGTTTGGCCCATAAGTGCACTTTAGTGCAGTCTGATGCACAACAAGAATTATGGGTCTTAATAAATAGCATTTATAATAATGAGACTAAATATTTTATCAGATATTTTATGTAGCATCAAAAGAAAAATAAACAAATATTACTTCCCTATAATCAAGCTTTACAATGTTTAATGTTCCATCTGTGTTAAAATATTTATTATTCAAAACACATCTGCAGGGAATTTGGAGATAAGCAGCTCTAAAGATACTTCATATAGTCACTTGCTTATTGATAAAAGCACACTCTATTGCTACCATGGAAAATGTTTCAACTATGAATAATTGATGATTTCTGGTTGCATATCACATTAACTGCCAGCTGTCACATTGTTAACTATGGGCCTCAATCAGCAACTTAGCATACCCCTCTTAACTTCCCACCCATATGAGGACATCAGAGGATCAACACAACCACAAACAAATGTGTTATGAAATATGCAGTGCTGAGAAATATTTGGTCCCAATTATAATTAATATTCTGTCACAGAGAGCAGAAAGAGGACAAGAGAGGAGAGAATACAAAGAAAAATTAGTCCTGACTCCTTCCTTTTGCATCTATAGCATTTATGTGTGTCATGTAGACATCCAGTACAATCTTACATAAATCTTACATCAATTAACTACAGAGTGGGAGTCTGATTTGAATTTACTGATGTTATGTCAAAACTTTGAATCTATCTCTGTAACTCAACTATTGTTTCACAACAGGAATATACCTTTTCATCAAATGCCATTATTATTAATTTAATATATTAGTTAAATTAATTGAATTGATTTTGGAAGTGCAGCTATAAATAAGCAAGCAAGTGTAAATGAAGGTGAAGAACACTCAACAACGCAATCAGAGCAAAAAAAAAACCAAAAAACAATGTTGTCACAAAAGAAAAACTGTGAAACTGTTGTTTGCCAGGTGTTGCAAACAAAAGCAGAACAATCATCTTCTATATTCTCATAATGAACTAATGTGTTTTTATAGTGTAAGAGGTTTTTGAAAAGCTAAGAGCATTTTCTGAGTCAGCCTTTTAGTTAGAGACACAAGTGGCATTTAGAAAGGGAAGGGGTACTAATAGGTGCATGAAGTTGGAGTGCAAGGGGTTTCAGGTTATTCGAACAGGATTTAGAAGGACAATCTGCAGGGAGTTGCACGGGTCAGTGCCATCGCCAAAGCCCAGCAGCACAGCATCTGTTCTCTGAAAACAACAACCCTGCGGGTACAGATGCATATCCGTACATTGTGACTATCGTCACACAACAGCACGCATCATCTATTCTGATACTAAGCACCTGCTCATTTGCTGATATATTTGTGGACCTGTGATGTCACATCATATTAGAGCACAACAAAACCTTGTCTTCATGCAAAAATACACAGTGATCATATTTGATTTATATCCTCATTTGACCGCCTCTTGTACAATGCCACATTGAGTTCTGCGTATTCTGCCTCACATTGTCTTTTTCTCCAGTCTCTGTGGTCATAAGAAATCAAATATTATATAACAAGGGATGTTAGATAAGAGTTTTTGATGCCTATCACAACCCATCTACATTCTTCTGCTGGGCGTCATGTAAATCTACTGGCTGGGAAGGATCATGGCGAATGGTTATTTGGCTGGAGTGTAATTCAGGGAGACAATTGCATCTTAGAAAGATACTCCACATATAATGGATGCAAACATTTGACTTTTACGCAGTCCAAATAATCTGATTTACAGTGTATTTCAACTCCTCTCCAGCAGCAGCAGCAAAAAAAGTATAGTAATAACGGGATTAAATCTTTTTATCCTGTCACTTGGTTGAATGGTCTATTAAATTTGCTCATATCCAGCTTCTACACATCCAACATGCTGATAACATATTCACCCTTTTTGATTTAATTCTTGTGATGGATTGGAATAAGCATCGCAGAGATAAAAATGGAACAAAAAAGCAGAGAAATCGCCCGTCACTAAATTTGTGTCTGCATCACAGTTTTGCGTTAAGTATATAAAGCTCCAGCTGTTAACATCAGTTCAGCAGCAATCCCCCCACCCCCCATTCTCTCCCTGCAGCTAAGGCTAAAATGCTACACCATTCTCATGGTAGCTTGAGCTGCCTCGCTGAAAAGCTTGCATGTCTTACCAATGACTTCATCAAACAGCCAAACACCATTATTCTCCTTTTGAAAAATCCCCAGCTTTAGGAGTGGGTGGGGGAGGAGTATGTCT
Source organism: Helostoma temminkii (assembly GCA_900302695.1). Classification (NCBI taxonomy): domain Eukaryota; kingdom Metazoa; phylum Chordata; class Actinopteri; order Anabantiformes; family Helostomatidae; genus Helostoma; species Helostoma temminkii. The sequence continues at coordinate 56,204 of OMLM01015544.1, read as the reverse complement.
GATCCCTGAGTCGACGTTTCTAATGTTTAATACTGTAAGAATGTGATGTTCAGAAGCACAGGGCAACTATCAAACCAGTCTCAGTTTCATACTTGGGTAAAGAAACTTTGCTAAAAGTGAAGCTTCTAGTCACAGTGTAATTGAACAAGTTGTGCTAGCAGGGATAAAACGAGTAAATGTCAAATCAAACACAAAACTGTATGACGCAGGACTGAAACCCCAGTGTGGGCATAATTAATCAAGTTCAACCTGAAATCCCATTAGCTGTACAGCTGGGGGCGCTACATGCCAGGAGCTACTGAACTCTTCCACAACATGGAGTGAAAGAAACTCACCACACTTTCACTGATGTCAGAGACTTGCAGTATGTGTTGTAAGGTGCAATTATGTGAAGTGGTAGGAAACCTGTTCACTGTCAAAAACTAAAGGCAAGAGATGCAATGTGTGGCCTGGACATCTGTTTTATTTCTAACTGCAATAAGGACAACGTTCAATGCAGCAAGACTATATCTTACTTCCTTTTCTTTAGTACAAGCACAAATGCCCTATGTTTTACATTTACAAGATAACAAGCTCACTGAAAATTTTCAGATGCTTATAAAACTGTCAGTATTTTTAACTTTTAAAGAAGCCGTCAGTTAAAACAGGGATGGAAAAACACAATTAGCTGTTGATTTAGTGGCCAAACAGAAGATAAATACTAAAGCCAGAGAATAAATGAAGATAATATGATAGAAACTGATGTCTGTGTTTTGAATTCATCTTCTTCATTGTCCTACATTGATACAACACATGCAATCAGCAGTTTATAATCTAGTGCACACAGGTCACAGTGATCTTAATGGCTTCAGTGCAGTGTGAGGGTGTTCTCTATCATCAGACAGTTATTATGTTAACATGACACACTGAGACACCGAGACCCTGCTGAGTACCACACACTGAACAACATCTAGCTGTTACTAGGTACAAATAGGTGCATTGAAACTGTACTTTAATAATTTTGGTTAACCTACACAGACAGAAGCTGTTGTACAGAAATACAGTCAATATTTTCTCATTAGCACTGCAGCCCTTAAAAACAAGCACTCTGTGGACTTGACTGCATTGCTGTTAATGTGGACCATCACAATATATTGTATAGCCCAACTCTATCGTTCAAATTAATTTATAATGAATGCGATCACAATGGTTTTAATCGCTCACTGGAACTCAGATAAGCATAGCTCAGACCTCACTGTAAATAAATAGTTTATCAAATCCAGCAATTCTGAACTATCAAATGTTACACTGGCAATTAAAAATGTTTTTGACTTGCAAGTTAGGAACAATTTCTATATTTTATTCACCATAACAGGCCTGACACAGCGCAGCTTATAAACATTTAAAGACTCCTAGATCCATTTCTAAAAGCAAAACCACACACAAGCTACTTAGTCTTTAGAGAAACTAGAACAGTATTTCTTTCAAATTTACACAGTCTAGTCTTTTTGTTGTTTCTTTGTTTGTTTGTTTGTTTGTTTGTGAGCAAACAGTGATGGAGTTGACACACTCCTCAAACACAGGGGACAGCATGAGTTATCACTTTCACATTTAGACAGTCACTGAGTATGAGGAGGCTGTTTTCCCTCGCAGCAACATTTGCTTCCAGTAAATACAATTATAGCAAATCTGAAATGGTCCTTGGCTAAAAGTTTTGCACATTCAGTGATACTTGAGACATTATTTATTAATTGTGCACTGTAGCAGAAAACCATAAAGAAACCATAAAGTCTTATTTGCTTCTGGGAAATTGATAATTCAAGAGAATACAATCAAACCTCCCTAACCACACAGGTAACTACAAATGTTGGCAAACACAGTCTTGTCTTATCATATCACATTCCACATCCATTATTATTGAATACATGTTAATACATGCACCAATTTCAAGTGTAGATTGCACTTTCTGCATTGCAATTGCAAGTCTACACACACATTGACACTCAGGTGAACTGTGACCAAGAATTGCTACTGATGCAGCCATAAAAAAAAAGACGAAAGTCTGAAAAATCTAAATTCTGAACAGCTGCAGTATAACTGGGCTTTTTCCCTTCCTGTAACTTTTTAATATCTCTTCTTCATCATCTGTCTTCCTCTCTCTCTCACAGGACAGAAACAGAGAGAGACAAAAAGAGGCCTATACAGTACATCAATGAGATTTAATGCTGCCTCATGCTGCTCAGCACTTGTATCACATGGTGTACATCATCAATAACCTTTACGAGCCTGTCCATTGGTTAAAACATAGAAATAATATGTTCCTCCTGCTGGAACCACAAACTCCCAGTGTTGGCATCTTGGATTTTTTGTTTTTGTTTTTTTGGATTATTTTCTGCATGTAATTGCATCACAATACTAAAAAAGTCAATGAGATTATGCATATTGCTGGCTGAAAAGCTATATTTGAGTGCATGATGTTGGCTTTACGCCCCATCTCTGACTGATAAGAAATGTGTCAGATCCAGCATAAGCTGTTAACTGGATCACAGATAACTGGATAACAGATGAAGATTAGTCAACAAGCAATATTGTAAAAAATGAAAGTTGACTTATTCTGCTCATTTTCAGAGCTGTGCGATTATTACCCCAGATACTGTATGTTCACAGTCTGTTGTCACTTTTGTTGCTGCAAACTAGGACAGACAGAGGCGGTTTTGAGGCACTGAAAGCTGCTGTTGCAGTAAATCTGCATAGAAGACGACAGGGTAAAGTCAAGAGGAAAATCAAAAATGACCAGGGTGCTTCAGACATGCATGATGCTTCTATTTTTGAATCTACGGCATCTAGCATTTATTGGGTAGAGCTCAAAAATATTCTAGTCCAGTGTGGATGCAACTTTCTGTTAAAGATGGATGTCACATATCACTCCAAGTTCAGGGGTGAACCAAAAAACACAGAGCGCTCTTTCTGTTTCCAACAATGAATGAGACATAACAGTTTTGTGTTGTTACAAGTTCCTCTTCCTGACCAAAAACCACAAATATGCTTTTATGAAATGCCCTTAAAAGCTCAATTTCATGCCCTGCTGGAGAACCCAAATTCTGACTGTGCTTCTACTGAGCATCTCTGAGGTTTTGCTTTTAGAAATGACCTTAGGACAAATGCATTTCAATAGATCTGTATTCTTTAAATTGACCACACATAGCTCGCTGTAGGACAGAACACAACTGTAGAAACAATGTGGTTACACTCAAATCACAAATTACTGGAGTGATTGATTGATTTTTTCAGTTATCTTATATATGAATATTTTTATAACACTTAAGGAAAAAAAATTTAACAACATTAAAGATCAAAAGGTCCTAAAACTTTCCAACATAGGATTTGAGCTTTTCTCTTTCGTGTCTTCCTATACTCTATAAAAATAATCAAATTTGATGTGTAAGCCTATGAATAATATGGCCAAAGGATCCTGATTTTAAATGCAGGCAGGGTGACAAGAGGTGCAACACTATAAAAGCGTACACAGACAGTTTTTACTTGCTGAGATTGTTCAAAATAATGGATTCGAACAAGTAAATGTCAGAAATGCAAGAAGCTAGTGGGTACATTTTCCATGCTGTGTGGGGACTGTCTCCTGGTCTTACCTTTTTAGACATTTCTACTGAAAACCCTTGAAGAACAGAGTCTCCATGGCTGTGTCTGTGAGGATGGGGATAAATCTCTCATTCCACCAAGGCTCCACTAAAGCTGAGTTTGGGTTGGCATTAACAGGTTTTATTGTAGCCACCAGGCTTATTTTACATAACTGGAAGAGTCCAAGCAGAACAGAGTGTACAGAGTGAACTTGTGACAGAGTGTAGTTTATTTGAAATTTCGACCACTTGGGATGAGTACAAAGCATGACTAAACACATTTTACACAATTTCTTTACATATAGATTCAAGATTCAAGATTCAAAAAACTTTATTAATCCCAGAGGGAAATTGTTTTATA
>OMLM01015544.1:10766-52148 GCA_900302695.1 Helostoma temminkii | reverse complement strand
TTGTGCTTTCACTAATAGATAAAAACTTAACAGCCAGTGGTAAGCACTGGCACTGATGCAATTTAGGTCATGTGCATCATACTTTATGCATTGTTTATGTGGAATCCAGGAGTCACTATAACCTGCACTTTGTGTTTACTCCACTGCATTCACTGCTGGATTCAACCCACATCACATGTTCCAATCATCTGACAGAGTGTACAGTAGCAGACAACTTCCCTATGGTGGGACGTTTTAAAGTATTCAAAGAAAACAGACTTTCTTCTCTAAGAATTGGAATTAAGGCCAGGAGATGGTTAGATTAAATAAAACTGGAAGCAGGGAAACAACCACTAGTCTGGCTCAATCAACATTGGAAAAAAGAAAGTTATAAACACCTCTAAATTTTACACAAACCAAAAAAAAAATGTTGTCATTTTACAGGGAAGTAACTATTTTGACAGCACTCCAGGAAGCCAATGTGCCTGGTTGGTGCCTGTTGCTCTTTCAATAACAGGTGAGATAGTGAAATATAAGATACTAGGCAAGCAAAAATCCCTCAACTTGATAAAAGTTGCTAAGCTTGTCTTACTATTCTGTTAGTTCATACATTAAACAAAGACCCTACAGGTTGTTAATTGCAAGCTTCACAGTGCTCACAGGCATGTTTTGAGCACTGGACAGAACCAAGCCAGATGTTTCTCCATGCTTAGAGCCTAAGCGAGGAGTTTCCAGGCGTGGTCCTCAACTACCCCTGCTCGTAGTCGGAAAACAAGCAGTGGAGCGGGCCTTGCAGACCACATGTGGGAACCTCTGGCCTAAGCTACAGTTTAATTGTCTTTCCATAGTCTTGTTGTCAACAGCACATACTGTAGCTTCAAGTAAACCATAACTGGATCCAGTTTTGTTGCTTTCCTTTTGTGTCTTGTCTTTGTTTGTGCAAACTTAGCAAATAACGTAAGTGTCAGAGGTGTTAGCAGACTTAATTTTCCACTAGTTCTCAGTTTTGAATGCGAGTTATACTAATCGAACCTGGCTTCAGTTAAATGTTTAAATATAGACATGAAAAGTATTGATCTTTTCATCTAACTCTCAGAAAGGAAGCTATTATTGTTTTACCAACACGTCACACTATACCTTTAATTCCAACTTAACCTTGAACTCAATTCTGGTAGAACGTCTCTTCTAATCTGTATTCAACATGGATATGAATGACCTTGACGAAATATACTTCTTTCAGATAATTACACATACTGCCAGAAACACTAAATACTGATGTAAAATTAATGAAAGATATTATTGAAAATCGCAGTCCCCAAAACAACATTCTGACGTGAAAGAAAAAAACACAACAAGAGATACAATTTGAATCGTCTGAAGTACAGAGATAAAAGTTTGTGAATATATAGTTCTTGTGCACATTCACTCATGCCCACAGAGACAGACACTTAACCCACAACATGTTTGGCTGAAGGGCAAAGGGGTGGAAGAGAGAAGGTGGAGATATCGATTTCTCCGTCGACTCTGAGAGGAAACCACGAGGGAGGCCTTGCATCCGCTTACACCTCTCAGTTAGGTGAATTAACCACATTTATGCCTTAGGCTAGAACACACGCGTGCATTATATTAAACTGAATAAACAGTCTGGTAGTGGGATGTTTGGTTTGAAGGAATTTCATGGCACATTTGCAGTATTAGCTTTGAAGATTTTGCTGTGTAACCAAGCCAAACTAACAGACCACACTGATAAAGTAAATATGGAAAAGATGTAGACATGACATTAGTTTGACTTTAACAGGTGAAAACCTTCAGACTGGAAGTCTGGGTGGGCACAAAGCGATTAAGGCTTTCGTTTCATTCTTAATCTGTCACGCAGAGCTCTCTCTGAGAACTGAACAGCCCCAGGAATCAGGAAGAAGCAACATTGCCCCAAGCTACAGCCCAGAAAAAAAGAACAAAAAACATGCATCAGACCCAAGAGGGGGATTTACAATACACACTCATGAGTACTCACATGACTAGTCTGCTTTCTTCTTGCTCAGTGGCCTGATTATTGTCTGTTTCTGTTTTGGGGATGAGTCACATCCACTCATTTTCTGAAAACAGACCCCAGGTCCATGAACACACCATTAAGTCACCTACTCTCATGCTTCTAATGATTCACTGGACTTCTCTCTCATCACCAGGGACTTATTGACAAACCAAGGACAAAGGCAGATTGTCTCCCACAGCTGCGAAAACAACCAGGCAACACTTTTTAAGACTCTAATTGACTTTAGTCAAAACTGAAAGAAAGAAACATTGTCATAGTCTTAACAAACACAAATATCTAAATGGGTTAGAGAAAGTTACTTCATAAATGCTGCCCTCTTTTTCTTACGTTCAATCGAGATATCAATTACCTTTTTTTCCCCTGTTTGTGCTGCAGCTCTGTTACTTTTATCAGTGTGAGGTCTCAGATACTACTCAGACAGTCTGCTAAATTTCTTTTGCCACATGTGAAGGGTAATAAATTTTCTCAATTATCTGCAAAGAGCAGCATGACATAATGGCAAGTAAGACATATGAATGTTTGCAGATACGGTTTGTGATTGCTCAATTCAAAGCAAAGGGGGAAAAGGTGATGGTGGTGTACTTAAAATCAACCCCCTACTTACAGACTTCTATTTACTAGCTCAGTCACAAAAAAAGAAATGCAACTGGAACTCAGATTCCCATTTAGAAGAATAAAATGCACTTTATGGGCAGTAAGTTTTCCAAAATGCAATTCCGAAAGGAATATGCGCATAAAAAAGTCATTAAAATTGATTTTTGATTCATTTGAACTACATATCAAATGTGGATGTAGAGCATTTTGTATCCTTAATAACTCTTGTAGTCTGCCTGATAGTTGTCAAATAAGAAAAACCCAGAGAGACAACTGGGGGTTTAAAGAGTCATGAGAGGCTGCAATTAATATAATCCCTACTCTTGGCTTCAGTGTCAAAGAAACGGGTGATCTCATCCCAATCCTCAAACTCATTCCCTTGACACTAAGCTATTTTTTCAACGTTTCCCCAAAACTAAGTAAGACGGCCTCTGCAAAAAAGCCATAGATTCAGACCATTCAAAGATTAACAGGGAATGACTGAGCAAAATGGACACAGTGTGCTGAAAAAGGACTATGTAGCATATGATGCAGTATTTCTCACTAGCAATTCCATCCATGCACAGTTGTCAACAGGTGGAGGTAAATGTGTGCGTTAAAAACACCACTCCCCACCCCACTACCATCCCCCAAACCTCAACTGCTGTCTGTTTCTTTTATTTACTCACCTTCTCAATCACCAAAAGGCGAGGTCATCCAAAAATGTGAGTGGTGACTTTATCTCAAGAGCATCTTGAGAACAAATCCATGCCTGATGGGGCATAGGATCAAAGAGCCCATATGGTCATAGAAGAAGTGAAAAACTTTCAAGTTGTTCTAGACAAAAAGATAGAAAACAGTCTGGGAGGTTTGGAGATAGCAAAGATTGTTGAGTCATTAACAGAGCCTTTTCGAGACCTTACCCTTTCCAGATGTTTTCTTTCACTGGACAGGACAGGTAGGCGTTTTAATAATGGTAAGTAAAAGCAGAAGAAATAACATATTTTTCCTCTAAGTAGTGAAATGTTTAACAATCCGTCTGTCTCCTTTTACATGTAGTCTGCATAATGAGACGAAATAAAGCACACGTATAAATCTACTGCAGGATGAGAGATGGCCAAAGAAAACTGTGACTTGATGCATTGTCATACAGTATCAGAGGAAAGCCGAACTTGAACCTGCACTTGAGCCTTGTATTATTCCCTGTCTGTACAGAAAATGTCACACGGATTTTGCTTTCGGTGGAAGCTGCCATGTTAAGACTGAAATTGGGCCCTTCGGCGAGCAGCAGTCGGCTCTGAAGCTTTCACACAGTGGAAATGTCACCTGTCACATGTACTTATTGTCTGCCAGCGCTATGTGCATCAGCTCTCTGTGACCCTGTAGGCTTGTGCTTTAGCTGCCGTCATGCCCTGTAACTGGCATTAGCTTGGGAGATGGAGACTTGGCACAGTCTGAACCCTCCACATTATCCAGCCCTGTTTGTATACACGCTATAAGTGGATGGGGAACATGATGAGTTGCCCATTAGCCCACAGGGAATGTTTTTTTTTTTTTTTTTAATTGTGTCACCCTATTTAAAATCCGAATATTTTGCTTGGCTTCTTCGTGGCTTGATAAACCCAACAACGGTTTCCCAAAGTGAATACCTTGCATGACATGTAAAAATAAAGCGTAATATATCAAAGGGCTGTGGAATCAGTCTTAGTTTCTCGAGAGACTGGACTGTTGAGGCACTGCCTTTTCAGTGTAACTTCAAAGTTACAGTAACTTCAAAGTTACTGCCCATAGCAAGTGTACAGAGCTCTCACTGCATCCAAAGACAAACTCACACTTGATAAGGCACAGTAGGACAGAAGCAAAAGGCTGAGAATACACACAATCTTTCTTTTTGATGGTCTTTTGTGAGTTTATGTGTATATGTGTGTGGGCAGCCATGACATATTTCAACAACTGATTCAGCTGCTGTCAGAACACACCAGGGAAAAAAAAGGGAATAACGAGGAGAGAGACAGAGAGAAACAAAAGCCGAGAGGGTGCTAGAGAGAAGAAAGACAAGAAGAAGGAGAAAGTGAGCAAAAAGAAGCAGATGAGCGAGGGAGGACATGAGAAGAAAGACCTAGAGATACTGACTATAAAAAGGGGGTTGGCATTTTGCATTTAAAGTTTTAGGTCCAATTTACTTTTTTGATTAGTTAAATCTATAAGTTTTGTTCCTACCCACATTTAGAACCAAATCAGCTAAAGGCTAACTCGCTCTTCCCCTTTAGAAGTGAATCATCTCTGCTATTATTTATTTATGTAAAGAGAGACTGGAGGCTGCAGAGACTAGAACATCTGGTTTCCAGTACAAACCTGCCCCCTTGTAACCCATAACCTGTCTTTACTGCAGGGAGGGATTCACACACACACAACTCAAGACCTGTTGATTTCCCAGCATGCCCTGCTCACATTCTTGACCTCCTTCTGTCACTTTCTCACTTGACTCTCCCTTGTTGCCTACATCTACGTCTCTCTCACACTTAAACCCCCCTTACACTTCCTAACTGCATCTTTGAGTACAAGCTGAACAGTCAAGGGTGATTCAAGAGTGATTCAAGAGTGACTGACAAGAGACATTTCAAAGGATGGGAGAAAATGGCCAGTGTGTCAATCAGATTCTCAACAGCTAAGATTATATGCACAGAGTACACAAAATCATCCTCTTGCACTATATTGGTCATTTTGCCTTTGAGACAGTGAGATGACTGTGACTTGACAAAACCATGAAAGCTGGCACCCTGCAGAGCTGGGAATCTAAAGAAACAGCCAAAAGGGAATGATAAGACCACTTTCCTCAACCTCTTGGCCTCCACTTCTTAATCTGCACCCCACAGAGACCAAGGCAGTAGGATAGTGACAGCGATTCTAGGAGAAGCTATTCCACGTTTTTTCTACCAAGACCACATGCAGACAAAGAATACAGCAGCATCAAAAGACGATGCTGCCTCTTCTATTTCAACAAGACCAATGCTTGGGCACAGCAGAGGCTATGGGTGCACAAAGCACGGGGTGAAAAAGCAGGACCATCCAGTAGAAAAAACAGCAAGAAAATGTAATCTCTATTTTCATGTCACAATTTGCTAATAATGCATTACCATGGCCAATCAAATACTTGTAAGTGTGCATTTCTGATTGTATAATATGTAAACTGGACTGTGACTATCAACCTGACTCCGCCAGTGAAGACCTTTGCATATTTTGGGCCCCATTAATGGTAAATGTTTGACAAGGGTCTATTGCCACAGGGCAGGAAAGAGATCTTAGATAGGAGGACCTAATCCTTATAGTACACAACACAATTACCCTGCATTACAGGGGACCTACAACAAGCAGGAAAAACCTAATCCTGTATAAATCGCCCAACAAAGCAGAAAGGCAGAAAAAACATCATATTTTCCATTTTAAGACAGAAGCAGGAAACAAATCAGTCTATGTGCTATAATATTGTACTACACAGATAGCAAATCAGTGCTTTTCATATACATAAATGACATTAGAAACCAGTTTAGATTAGGATGTTTTGTTCTTATTAATCATTACTTACTGTGCACAGCCCCTTGTTGCTGACTTGAGGCTTTAGGTGGGCTGATTCTGCTCTTGGGAGGGACAATCTCCATATTTTGGCCCTTCTCACCTAAAATCTGTGTGGGGGCCTGAGTCTCTGCCTGAGTCTCAGTCTGTAATTTGTCCTCTGTCACAGCTGTTGTTAAAGGTTTCTGTCTGCTCAGGATACCATCACTACCTGCCCTCATCAGCTTCTCCCCCACAGTCAGCACCCGGGCCCGACCGACAGCAGTGACCGCGGCAGGGCATTCCTTCCTTGGGGAGGGCAACTTGGATCCGACCCCTGCTGAAGGGGGCCGGGCCAGCCTGGAGGCTTTGGACATCCTGTAGGTCAGCGGATCAGTAACACTCCTCAGTCTTTCTTAGCCAGTGCGACTACAGCTGTGTCCCGTGGGCAATCCGAGATTTCTCAGGTCTGAGTGAATGTGACTTGCCAGCTGCAGCGTGTTGTGACTGGTGCAGGTAGGCTAATAGGGCCAGATGGGGGGGAGGGTACTTTTGGAAAGCTGGGTGGGAGGAAAGCTGAAGGTGAAGGGGGAGGAGGTTAATAGTTCCTTGAAAGGTGTTCTCCTGGCGTGGCCTCCTGGGATCATCCTCCAAAGCAAACAAAGTGTGTGTGTGCTAGTAGATTGGTGTATGTATGGATAAACCTGTGGAGTGACAGGATGTGCTGAGCCAAATGCAAACAGAAACTCAGGTCTCCAGTGTCAGTGCATTCCGAGTCTTAAATCCCCTCTCTGCCTCTCTTAACTGCCTTTCACTCACTCTCCTTCCCATTCTTCTTTTTTGCTATTTACTTGTGTTCTCTCTCTTCTTCACTTAACGTGGTTGTCAACTTCTCTTCCTACCTCATGCCAAATATTTCTATCCCACGTCCTCTTGAGCCTTCTCTCTTCTCTTCTCTTTTGCTGCGGTTCACTCGCTCTTCGTTGCTGATGCTCAGTGGGTAAGCATTCCAGCACTCCGGCAGGCGGAGAGAACCAGAGTGAGAAAGATTTATAGAAAAAAAAGAGAGGGAGAACAAGAACGAGAAAGTGCCGGCAGAGGCTTTGCAGAGAAGCTCTTCTCCTCAGGTGCAGCTGCTGAAGCTATTCCAGATGTGTGTGCAGCGCTTCATGTCATCAGCCGACCGCTCTGAACCACTCTCTGGCACAATCACTGGCTTCACCTCCTTTTTTCCCTCTTCATCTTTTTTTCTGTCGTGTTACTTCCTCCAGTCCAGACAGCCTCCTCCAGTTCTCTTCACGTGTAGTGAGATGTTCAGGCTACCAGAGGCAAGAATGCACACACACACACACACACACACACACACACACACAGACACACGCACAGCACAACATACTCACTGGTGTAATTTAAGAGAGAATTAAAGAGCACAGCGCAGGGGAGCATTACAGTGCGTGCGTGTGCAGGAGACACACAGCGTAGCTGCTCTGATCTGCTGCACCAAAGACATCAGCTGTGACAGAAAACAAGGAGCAGAAGTTTGCTGGGAGAGAAACAGCAAGAAATAGAAAACAGAGATTTCAAACATTTCTACCCCTATTACCTTCTGACCTGGAAAGGAAAAACAAATCCATTTCCCATCCACAAAAACACTCAACTCTTTGCACAGTTATTCTCTTTTGACAAATGTGCGAACCACAGAAATTGTCTTTACAGTACAGAGTGATCATTGCCAAGCGAGCACAATAATGCATGAATCAGTGTTGGCAGGGCAGACACAGAAAAAAAAACAACTTTTATGGCCATTTTAAAATCTAAAGTCTATTTCTTGACGTAAAAGAATATTTTACTGACACAGACTGACTTTTGAAAGTAATCTGCAATAATATAAATTTGTCAAATTCATTAACTATGTAGACGGGTCACCTTATTTGAGTTCCCAGCCTTGTGTAATTTCTGCAGCATGCAAAATGGACATGATATAATACACAGGGACGCCATTGCGTGCTTGCTGACTAAATACCAGAAAATGGATTACAGTGAGCAGAAGGATCAACCCTGACCAGGCAACACGTTATAAAAGAGCAACAATCGTCATGGACCGCACCACTGGCTTAGTTTTCAACAGGGACGATTCCTCTCTCTGAACTGGTGCCACTCATGTAGAAAACTGAGAAGTCCCAGTATAGAAAAGGTATGGTTGGTATTTTATTAGTCTTTGGTATTTTTTACATTAGGTATTTAGTATTTCACTTCATAGTTATCTTTTACATTGCTAAGTGAACATGATGACAGCCATCACTGATTGTATAGATATGACATATTAATCATATTGCCACATATCTGTATGGCTTTAGATAAAGAGCAAAGCAGATTGACCTACATACTTTCCCAATGAATAATTCGCTGACAAAATCTGAGGACTATGAACATCATGGGAACTGCTGCACATCTGACGGATTTTCAAAACAGAGAAAAAAGAAAAAACATAGACATTGCCATAAGATAAAATATTGGAATTGCATAAGATTATATGTGAGCGTCACCAGTTAGAGCTCTACAATGTTTACAGCATCGTAGTACTAAGGATTACGTCAAACCTAAAAAAAGGCTGACCATGAAAAGACACAGTCTCCATATAAGTTTCTGTGAGTGATTGAAATGATAACTCTCTCATACTATGGTTATATTGCTATTTGTGTGTGTACATGCTGGGAGTAAATTAAAACCCTCTATGCGGACTGGCTGCCGCCCAGGCTTTAAGCCAGTCCTGACTGTACAGTAGACAAACAGCGGGAAATCGGTTTAAAGTCTTTAAATAACATAGCATTTTGCGACGGATATAATTTGAGTTTCATAATTAAGCCTGTGATTTTGTGGAATGTGATAGATCCTAAAGTACATCTATATATCAAATAACAACTCACAGTGTCGACACGCCAGGCATGGCATCAATTTGCATTTCAAATTGGAAGTGGAAAACAGCCCACCACAACTTCAAAAACTAAACTTGTGAAAGATGATCATCTGATGAGTTGAAACTGGCACTCACAATAAAGACCTTAATGACAAAGCTGCCACCCACAGATGTTCAAACTGATGCCAAAGAACCAACTACTGTTTCACATCACAAGCAGGGTGTAGACAGTTGGGGACTGGGAAGTATAAGTTGTGGAACAGTGGGATGGGAGGTTATGGAAAATCCCCCAAGTTCTAGTATAGCTGCTTATGGTGTAGAGGAGGTGTTGTTGGACATATTTAAGAGGCATAGTGGGCCGAGCAAGGGTTGTCTGAGTGTCTCTGTGGTGTTTCTCTAATTAACTGACTTTTCTTTCTGAGGGTTGTTATTAAACTGGAGTCACAGGCTGCAAGAGCTGAGCTGTATGTGCTATTTGTGTAGAGTTTTCCAACAAATACTGCGTATTAATGTACACAAGCAAATCAATAATTTCTGAAATAATGCGAATGAAGTACGTTTGCGGTCTCTAAAGCTTAAAAAAATGCAACAGGCATGATGTATGTGTTACATTTTAAAGCTTCAACAATAAGTATATTTCTATTCAAAATGAGTCACATAAATACCTAAATATCTCAAAGTGGCTGCTCATAGTGACAAACTAATGCCACTAACTAAACTAAATCACTAAACTCTACAGCTTCCCCTCAGCTATATGCCTTCCAGCCTGTTTTCATCGAGAAGCAGTATAAACACACTCTCTGCAAACTGCCTAACACCAATTAGCAGATAGATAAAGCTGGTTAACATAGTCGAGCATTGAGCACTTACTATAAATATTTTCCTCAGCAGATCATCTCCAGCTCAATTAAAACATTTTTAAACCAGTTCTTGGAAGTCCATGATTAAATCAGCATCTCCACAAGTTGCTGTCACTGAAAATGAGATGAGAGTGAACCAAAACAGTCATTTTTTCACATTAAAAGTCAGATGGATTTATCACTATTAGCCTTTTATATACAAACATATAGTAATTTTATCCATTGTTAATATAAAAATACTGATTATAGCAGTTTTAACTTCCCAATGACTGACTCTTGGAAAAGGAGGATAAACACAAAGTCCAAGTTTACACAGGGCTGATGGCGGACTGTGCAGTGGGGGATTTGGGAGACACTGGGGGGATGGGAGAGCTGTGTACCTCTCTGCTGAGGATTAAGGTTGAGTATGTTTTCCAAGCCCTCGGGGGTTAGTTGTTTCTTTTTCTACATTCCATCTCAGAGCTCCCTCCCAACCATATCATGAGTCATTACTGACTGTAACATTCACTCAGTATCAGCCGCTGAATCAGTTACAGGAGGCACACTACAAGCATTACAGAAATGTACAGACACATGTACAGACACACAGAAAAGAAACACTAAGGATGAGATAACTCAATGTACTGCAGCAGGTTCGGCTGTCTAACATTTACAACTCCAGTTCTAAAAAGGTTGGGGTACTGTGTACCATCTAATAAACCCATAGCTGAATTATCTCTAAAAAATGTTGGGACGGAGTCAACAAAAAGCTTGGAAAAGTAAGTGGCACTAACATGGAAGAGCTGTAAGAACATTTTGCAACTAATTAGGTTAATTGGCAACAGGTCAGTAACATGACTGGGTATAAAAAGAGCATCTTAGAGAGTCAGAGTCTCCCGACACCTAAAATTCCACATTTTGTGACACAGATATAAGAAGTTTTAATTACCATTCCTAACTTAGGAGATCCCTTCTATCGCCACCAACACGTAGGAGATGTCAGAAGGTCTGCTAAATGGTTAGGGGTTGCCAGGAGATGATGTTCAGGCAGAGACATTTATGCAGATACCACAGGAAGAGAGATGTTTTGCTAACACTTAATGATATCAAGCTCATTAAAAGCTACTGCTATGCTCCATCTACAAGAACACCAAAATAATTGAAGCTTTATATATTTACTAGCAGAGGAGCTGCAGTTTTGCAACAGTGATGTAGATGTGTCAGAAGTTAAATTTTTAGATGATGCAGAAATTACTCATTTCATTGCTCAGTCAGTTATGACTGTGCACTGTGCATGTCATTGTCATCTTAGTCCTCAGAGGAGCACACCTTAAAATCACACCTGAGTTATCTTAGCATTGATACTCATGTGGTTACGGAGGCAAACTATGTAATTCTTCGTTAAGTATATTTATTATATTTATTTATTTAGTATCTAAGTGAGAGCAAAATAACAATTTGATGGATAGACTTTGAAAAAAGAATTGGATAAAGCTGATATGAATAATTTCACACGCTGAGCCACAATATGAGTGGCTTTCCAATGGCATATTACAAGTCATCACTGTGTTATCGTCTGTTACCTAAGTTTTTGCTTGTATGCATAGTCTTCAGAGGAATAACAGAAAGTAGGAAGGTCCCACTCTGATGTGAGAGTGTTTTTACTCTTAAGTTAATGTTTAGCACAATTTCTGATAAACTTGGGCTATAGCTGCAGCTCTCCTTCTGAATTTCCCCTTATCCTCCACGGGACTGAAATAGCTTCAAATTTCCTTTTAAGCCAGAAGTTATGGAAAAATACCACATCACCCATAAGATTTAGTTGATTTTACCTGGTACTGGCCCTCAGAGAGAATTGAACTTGGTCAAAACTTATCTTAATAATAATTTCTTGCCTGAACACACAAGCATTAGAGACTTTATAGTAGTTTACCAACCAATGATAAGAAGTGACTCTCACGCATACTGTGTCTAACATTGGTAAACACTATCAAATATGGCAAACTGTGCTTTTTCTTTTTAAAACTGGTTCCTTTACTCTCATCTGTAGCTCTAGGTCTTGTCTGCTCTGGACTCCTGTCTGAATAAAAGTGACACCAGGGCAGAAAATAAATCCATGAAACAATGAGGCACTCAGCTTTTCCCTGTGGAAAACCACCCAACGCGTCACATTATGTGCTGCATTAAGTCACGGCATATGCAGCAGTGATCACGTAGTGGGGTCTGAGCGTAGCCTGCCACTCATGCAACAGGTCAAAGGAGACAGCAGCTTTGGCAAGAGAAGTGCTGTCTCAACCATTATCATCAACTGTTGCTTAAACAAATGTGATTGATTGGGGCGAGTATACAGTATGCTCTAATTAAATGAAACAACATGCCTTAAGGTTTTCAGAATTGGCATCATTCCATTTCCAAGTCTTGAGTATCAAACTGAAACTTAAAGCTACAGTAGTAAGTGTTTTAAATACATGTACATACTTGTGTGTGTATATATATATATATCAGATTTGCAGGACAGCACTGCTGGTAGTAGTGCAGAGATATTTTGTTCTAAAGGTTTGTGTGGGAGGCTTACACTTCTATTCAGAGAAATTTAGCAATTTAGTGGTTTGACTATTACTGACTATATATTAACTAGTACCTGAAGGGCTGTTAGTGTGGTGGAGCATAGGTAGAAGAGAGAGGGCTAAGTGGATTGATTTAATGTTTAATGCTAGCCCTAGCTTAAATTGCATATTGTCACTTTGCAGGACAAGATTTTAGATTAAAACATTCACTCCAGATGATTATGGAAAATCAGCATATGAGTCAGAGTTTGATTTTCTACATTTAGCAATATTAGTATGCTATGAATAAACTCTTGGAATTTGTACATAACTGTTGCTCTAAATGTATTTTAATAACAGAAAATATTCTGTGTCCATCAGAGTCTTACACAGCATGAAATGCACATGGTTAGATCTAGTAGAACACATTGTGTTTCTCTGAGGAAAGTAGCTCATGAGCAAAGAAAAACTCTGGACACACAGCAAAAACTCTTTTCCCCCAGTCTCACTGCAATCCAAACATGACATGACAGAAAACCTTGACAGAAGCACAAACGGGCATATTTTTATGGGAAATGTGGATCTCCAATCTTGCAATCTTGCATCAACTGAATTTCGATCTGGATGCATCATAAAAAACATCCAATACTGGTAATTTTGCTATCTA
Organism: Helostoma temminkii; assembly: GCA_900302695.1. Classification (NCBI taxonomy): domain Eukaryota; kingdom Metazoa; phylum Chordata; class Actinopteri; order Anabantiformes; family Helostomatidae; genus Helostoma; species Helostoma temminkii. The sequence goes on along the minus strand of OMLM01015544.1, from coordinate 39,022 downwards.
GACTTTTAAAGAAGTACCATGCAATTATACTGCTAATTTGGAAATAAAATCATTGTGATTGATCATCTCTCTTGTGCAAGATCCTCTGACTTATTTTTACAAGATGAGATGAATAGATGCCTCTAAGGTAGAAAATGTACCATTTAGGAATTAATTCACAGTAATGGAACAAGCTCAATTTGTCGTTAACAAGATGAAAAATAACAAGAATAACTCAAAATAGGAAATGCTTTGGGGAACAAAGACACGCCATCTCAATTAGGTGACGTCCTGTCTCTGGGAATAAGCAGAACCCCCCTTTGACATGGACCCATAAGAGTTTAAAATAGAAAAAGTTTACCTCAAATATTCTAATGTGACTCACACGATCAGAGATAATAATGCAGGACATAATAAACAGAGAGTCAACATTGAGTTGTTTTACAGCTTTCAACGAGAAGGTATCCTGCATTAAGTGCCCAAGTCTGTCATCATGAATTCTTTCTCCCTATGTCCTGTCTCTGGGGCCCCCCTGTGGCCTGATGAATCATTCCCTCTTTTACCCTCGACATGAGGGCAATGCTCCTAAACTCCACACACAGTTTAGAAATGCTGACATCTAAACTCATATTTTCACTCAATATCCTCAAGGGCAGTACCTACACCATAGCCCCATCTTATCTTTTACACCACAGCACCTTTGAAGAGTTTAGATTCTTATCTTGACAGTCTGTCAAGTTTGCTATTGGAGACAAATTGAAAGCTTCTGCTGGAAGTCTACTGATAATTGATGTAAGCAGAGACAAAACCCCTCTCCATTAAGACTGATGTAAATAACAACCTTCTCCATTCTCTTTATGGCTTATAGATTTTTTGTTTGAAAGCTGGAGTCAGAAAAAAGTGCGTGGAAGAGACAGAAAGAAAGACAGAGAGGAGTAGTAACCAAATTCTGAAACAGCAGCATCTCTATGGGAACGAAAGCCACATTAATGGTATTTCTGCATCATAAAGATAATAAAAAACATAAGAACAAGCTGTTAAAAACAGACACCTTGTGAAAATGAGCTCAGACAAGTATTGTGCGATAATTATATCGTCAAGATTATTATGGTAATGAATGGATCTTCTTTCATGACACTGTGTATATTTTTTTTCCTCAAAAAATCAGATCAAGTAACCAAAACACTGAATGCATGAAAATACTGAACTTCCTCACATGTTGTGAAAACAATATTCTACTATTACAGTGAAGGAATTAAGAAGATTAGGTTTACAAAGCATTTAAATTCAGCAATCAAATAAAAAAAATGCTTCAGGCACAAATGCTGTACAATAACAAAACATACATAGACAAAACCTTTAAATGGGTTCAATAAACAGAAGAGGTGACAGTTTGCTTACTTGGGAATATCTTCAAGATGAGACATCTAAACATCTTTAAGTTTATCTGCAATCCTGTGTATGTTTAGAAGACCTGCAGTGATGTAAATAAAAAAAACAAACAAACATTCATCTACATGCCCTAACAGACACACATGTACACCATAAGGGCCTGTTGGATCTTGTTGTTAGCAGCTGTAAACAGCTTGAGGAGCTAAAGGACTCTTTTAGTGACTCATATATTACGGAGGAGGAATGATCATGTTTCTGTACTGGGACAGCTGCAACTTGGGTTTGCTCTTGGCTGGGGAAATAGCGAAATATTCTCACCTATATGTTCACTGTACACACCGTAAAGTAGAATATAAGATATGCTAAGAAATGCTTATCTTTGTGCAGAATTAATAATCTTATGTAAACATGGCAGATATGATGATGCACACTGACAATTGTGAAATGACAGCTGGGAGAGAGACCAGACCAAAATAAAAAGTTCTTGACATATTCAAACACATTCATAACTAAAATCTTTGAAGTTAAAAGATTTAACAAGGCTATTCCAACAGATACAAATTTGATTATTATTATTCCCTTTTCTTGTTAGCTTTTAGAATATGTCATATTTTCAGAGCAAAGGTAAGCAGTAATATCTCTTTGTATGTGAAATGCTCCATCTTACGTGAAATACAGCTCACTGTATAAATGTTATGTATGTATCTAAGTATAAATTCCTTGTTAGTAACGTGTTAGTAAGTATAAGGTTTATAACGTTTTACGCTGACTGACTACCCAAATGCACTGTATGCTTACAGTAGCTATTTCATTTTCATTTGTCAAGAAAGTAGACTCATTGCAGGTCTTCATGGCTTCATGGCTCTAAACCATGCTGACAGCTTTCAAATGACTAACTGATTATTAATATCATACATTTGCATACTTTCAACGGTGAATATATTTCCACTCACGTCACAAATACAACAGTTATACCATATGTTGTAAATCAGACTGAACCATGTGAAAGTCATAGTAGGAATTTTACAATTTTACACAATTTTACATACATCAATAAAGACATGATAAATTATGCTATAGGCAGCAATTCAAAGGAAATTTCTTTCATTTCTTGTTAAGCATTTCTTATGTTTCTCCACTGCAATGCCACACCCTAGCAGGCAAGTAAGTTCAAAATAAGTTATACTAACATGCTACGGCATGATTGAAAATGACACATAAAAATGAGAAAGATTTTCATGTTAATGATTCGAGAGCACTGACTTTAATTTCATTGACCAACAGCTGTGGTCGGTACATAAGGAATCCAAATTGATTTGGTTGTGATAATGGTTGGTGATATAGATTTAAAACTTTTTAAGGATTTTTAATCATATTTTTGTATAACAATATAACTGATGGTGGCACAGTGGTTTAGTGGTAATCACTATCACTTCACAGCTAGAGGGACCTGGGTTTGAATCTGCCACATTGGCCAGGCAGCTTTCTGTGTGGAGTTGGAGTGGGTGTTTTTCCAGGTACTCTGGCTTCCTCTCACAGTCCAAAGACCTGTAGTTAGGTTACACCCCTGCGACCCTTAACAGGAAAAACTGTTACAGATAACAGATGAATGGATATAAATTATATGAAAGTAGAACCAACAAGCGTTTGACCATAGGTCACAGCATACGGTCTGGACAGCTCACACAAAAGTACAAACAGTGATAAAAATATACATGTTATTAAATGCTACACTAAACTAAATCAACCAATCAAGTAGGTCAAAAATAGACAAGGGAATTATGTCCTTCTCATACTACTGGTTTTGTGCTTGAGGTGCGGAACAAATCACATTTCCATTCTTTGTCTGTACGAGACAGCTTTTAAATCGTGTGTGGTTGATTCACCTCCAATTTGTTGCCAAACGATTTCCAAATGACAGAAAACACCCATTTTTAGTAGTATATTAATAGTATTAAGTAGTAATAGAGCTTTCAAAATGTTTTAATTTTGTATTCCCATATTACTTTAAGGATGACTTAGAGCAATTTAAACCTTGTTTTGGAATCTCAAGTATTCTCTGTAACTTTGAATACACTATGAAAAAACACCCTTAGGGATTATTTATTTTGAGTTTAACACTCAAAAACCCATTTACATTGCTTTACCAGCACTGTATCAGTGGGGTCTGAAAAAATAAACCAATGCTCTGTTAACAACTTACTATAAAATCCTACTGTTAACATATTTTGATTAACATTGTTACATTCTGATTGGTAATCAGGAATACGTGGCATTACCTATCCTCCAACTTGGTTCCAACTACTTCAAACCAGCGAGAGCACACAAAATATACATGCAACCATCATCTTAACGCTTTTCCTATCAAGGGTCCCTGGAGTGCTAGAGCCTATCCCAGCTGTGATAGTGCGGGATACAGGCAGGGTACATCCTGAACAGGTTTCCAGTCTATCAAAGGGCTGATTTATAGATGCAGACAACAATTCACACATATGAGCAATTGAATCACAAATAAAACTAAATTCATGTCGACTTGTAGATACCCAGGACCTTTTTGTTGTGAGGCAGTAGTGCTAACCACTGACCTATAAAAATATAAAAATCTGTTAACTGAAATAACCAAAACTGCAATAACAAATGCAAGACACATTGGTTTTTATATAAACTGCCTTTGTGTTTTATAAATAATTCTGACCAAAGCATGTTTTACATTTGAAAAAATAACCTCTTCAGTCCTTTGTAGCAGTTACAATGTTTTTATATTACTCTAAACACATTGCAAAGAGTGCACGCACATCTAAATGTAGAAAATACAAGGAACAAAAGACGACATAATGCCTGAGTGCAGCTCTGGGTGCAGTTTCCAAAGTCCCAGTTGTGAGTGAGCAACAGTGGAAACAAAGCAACATGCAAAGTGCAGTGATTGCAAAGACCAGCATCCTTGCCATGAAACAATAGAAACCTAAACATAAAACCAAGAAGGCAGGTGCGCATACACACATGCACGGCTACACAAATACACAAGGCTTCAGTCAGCAGCAGAAATGTGCTGCGCAAACACCACTGGTCAGGGTCTAGGAAAACACAGGACAGAGATAAGCATCTGACCCAAAGGACAAAAAGTAATGAAAATGCAAAAAAAAGCACATAAGAGCATTAAATTAGAGGTTGCATTAAACAAATTGGTGCTAAAATGACTATTACTGATGAGGGAAAATATGAGAATATGAATTGTTTAAGAGCTAAAAATGCAAAGCCTTGCTTTGTGTAAAGCATTGCTTTACACGGCTGGTCTTGAGACAAAATATACAGATTCTCTAGCTTTGCTTCTCTTCTTTATGCTATAGCCCAAATGTTTCTACAGGAATAATGAGCTTCAGTCTCTATGACTTCCCTCTATGGCAATAATGTGAATTAACAGTTCAGTTCCTCATCTAGAAATAGAACTGACTGGAGGCCATTTGTCATAAATGGCTCAAGTACTAGCTGCAGGCCATTGTTGACAGCCCAACAGAGAGGTACGTCTAACCGAGACTCTCACAGCAATGTCCACGCACACTCGTGACTCACTGCTCAGTAATAAAACAGACTGCAAAGTATTACTTCATAAATTACTAAAGCTATTTAACTATCCCTAAATACTCATAACATTAAATAACAGAATTATTTATTAGGCTCTGTATGGTGAGCAAATTCTAATGCTGCAGCATCTACTGAATCTCAGGACAACTTGTGGAAAAAGAAAAAAAGAGTACAAGAGTACAAGCTTTGGTTTGACATGACTGAATCACATCAGTGAAACCTTGGTGTACCTTGCTGACAGCGAGGGCAACTCCAAAGTGAAGTAACACTACACTGGGTCTTTGTTTCCCATTTATCAAATGCATCTTTTCAACAGGAAAGGCATCCGAGAGAACTGGCGCGCACATGTTTTTGATTGGCCTTCGATGTTAGATCTTGGGTCAGGGGTTAGTTGGGTCCACCCTTTGCCTGACATCTAACCCAACCCTTTGTCTTATCACAGGTTTGTGTACACACATGGTTTAGTGTTCATGTCCAGCTAAGGCTGAGTTGGACCCCCCTGGGTGTATTTCCTGTGCTGTGTCGCACTCTCAGTCTCCCTAATCACACCTCCAGCTTCCCCAAGGTTCTGATGAAAAGACTTCAGAGGCCTGGTTCATCTGGGCCAAGGCCTCTTTAATGAACTGATGAACTCACTCTGACGCAGAAATGGTCTGGGTTCCAAAGATGATTAAAAAAAGAAGGCCAAGGAGAGGAAAGATGTGGGGATGTATAGAAGGAAAGAGGAGAGGAAAAAAAAATCCTTCTCTCTTGAGGTAGACTGGTCCATCAGTCTCTGCTGGTCCACTGCTCCGAATGGAAAAAGGAGGAGGGAGGGCTTTGGCCAAAACCCCTGGAGTCTGATCCTCATTAACAAGCACAAAGAACATCAAAGACCAACCCCAAACCTCTATCAGTCAGGAGCACCCACAATCCCCGTGATATTAAAACTCTGGGCGCCATTCAGTGTCAAGCTCTGAGGCAAGCGCTGCGGCTCGTGTGACTCAGGGGTTGGAGGACTTTAAAGTCCTGAAGGTCAGTGGAATGTTTGAGCTAACTTCTCACCTCAGCGATTGGCCACTGCTGAAAAAGCTTCCTGCTGCAGGAATAAAATGAGATGGTGATAACCAGCAGCTGTGTTTAAATGGTAAATAGGGAGTACACTTTAAACTATTTAAATGTGAAAACACAAATCTCCTGCAGACTTGTGTGAGTGAACTAAATGAAACTAAATAGTTTATTCAGTCGTACACTTTGACTTCAATACATCTGGGACAGACTTAAGTTCCTATCATTGTAAAAAGTTGTTCACTGGTGCAATTCGTCCTATAAACTACATCTAAAATGCAACTTAGCTAAAAATTTGCCCTAACCCAAATCCACACATATACATTAGTGGTATATATCAAATACAGCGAGTGTTACAGCAAATTGTTATTTCCAGTGCTGAAACCGTAAACCTTCAAAACACTAAAAATAATAAAATTAAAAATCCTCCCCGTAGTCATTTTCTTCTAATATGTCAATAATAAATGAGTAAATGCATATAATGTAATTGCTATCAGTAATAAAAGGATAAGCATCTGAAGTGCCCTGCTGAATTAGTTAAAATGAGGAGCAGTCTGTGTAGTGTCTGAATAATTATTATATTTATTATTGTTATTATTATTGCCACCTGGAGACACCACAACAATACAGAGGATTGTAAATTATAAGATTTGTTTACACCAAAAACATTTAAGGTGTGGTGCCTAAACCAACGAGCTTGAAGACACTAAAATGTTCCATATGAACAAATGTAACCACATGTATGATGTTGACCATAGTGTAAACCACTGGGAAACCAGTAAAGAGAAAACAGAAACCTGCAAAATAAAATAGTCAACAGAAGACAAATAAATCACAGAGAGTCAAATAAATCACCTCTGAGTTTTCCGCAGTTACGCTGTTTCAGTCGTCTGTTCACCCTGGAGCTGATTAGCTGAGGCTGTTAACTTCCCACACAAACAGACTCTTGACCTTTTCTCAAGAGAGAATCTTACAAACTATGACCAGTGCACACATCTTGGTTACATTTTAAGCAAAAGTTAAGTGTGATCCAACACAGAATGAATAAAGGGGCTCTTTCTATCACAGATGCAGTCCAGTTCGGCCAGGATGGGACATGAGCACAACAATACAGCTTAAAAAAGGCCAAACCTAAATTAGAGTAAAGCAGAAATTCCTGACACAACTTCACAACTATCAAGGTGCATGGATGACAACACACAAACACATGCAACTATGTATAATTGTCTAGATTTAAAAGCAGTTATGCCATGGTTAGGAGTACCCAGCTCTTAAGTACAATTTCACACTGATGTATGAATAGAAATTTAGTGACAGTAGACAAATGCTTTAATTCATCCTACCTAACAAACTGAATGATTAAAAACATCAAGCCGTTGTTTTAATCATTGTGCTTGTGAAATTATGGGCAATATAATCAGAATGAGTCAAAACAAAAGATTATTAAAAGCATTTAGAGGCAGGCACAATCATAAAATACAGTGTCTGGAAGCTGGGAAGCACCAAAATGTATTTTAGGCTGACTAGCCGAGTGATTAAATGAGATAAGCAGAGAGTACATGACCTTGCTGACCTTGCCAAAAGATCTGGTGATTGCTGCCCCCTCTTTAGACTCCCAGCCTTGTCCATTAAATCTCTTACACAACTGCTGGCCTTTGGGGTGGTTCCTGACAGCAAAGTCTGCATCATCGCAGCATTCACTTACACATAATACACAGTCCAGAACATAATATTTGAATGTTAAATATCAGTCTTTCATCAAATGAGGCAGATGTAGATGCTCTCATAAGGTAAAGTGAATAGTATGTCAGATGGCAATGGGCTGGGAAATTAGTGTGACAAATGAACAGTAATAAATATGTTTTTTTCATTGGTTACAATGAAAAAGAAATTTCAAAAGAAACCAGTTCCCTTAAGCTCTTCATACAATCTTCAAATCGAGAAACTTGACTATAACACAGAGAATGGGTCAATTTAAATTTGGTTAGTAACTCAATATAATATGAGAAACGGTTCTCAATTTAAAAACACTTTGTCTTCAGATAAAATTTTAGCATCAAAGATCCAGCATCCGTTTGCTGATGCCGGGGCCTCAGTTCCACACTTATTGGCAAGCCGGAATGTGATAGACTTTGAAGGGAGTAAAGTGGATTAGCCTAACTTGACCTGAAAATTCACTGAAAGTGCTAAATAATTTACTGCACACAGCTGCGCCTATATTCATTTCCTCATTCTCACATTGGCAATACTGCTGATAAAGATTTTTAGAAGGCTGATAAAGCAATAGGTCACTGCTTAATCTGCCATTCACTTTTTCTCCCATAATCAAAAATATGACTTGTGACCAGTTGGAATGGATGATCCTGTATAGCTGCTTTCACACATGCACTGGATTCTGGATTTTCTCAGTATTTTACTCGGATGAGCTGCATGTGTGAACGCAAACATGAGAGTCAACCGGCATTACCTGTTAGTAGATCTCAGCACAACACCAGAAAATAAATAAAATATTACATGCTTTCTGCTTTCTCGCATTTATTTCCTTCATTAAACTGAGGTTACACATCATTTTTAATCATGCGATTGGGTCTGCTTCAATCCGGTAACATATATTTCACACTGCAAGTGTGAAAGGGGCTTAAGACTGCATCCAAAGTCATGTTTCATCAAGTCTGGGAGAAAAAGTAGCTGCTATCACGTTCTATAGGGTCATCACAAAACTTCTCAGCACTTTCAGGATATATGTTTTCCTCCCACAGTCCCTGGCTGTGACCACACCCAATCAGTGGCGTCCCATCCACTTATAAACACCCACTTGTATCCTGACACTAAACCTCACATTTATCACACTGACAGGAATGGCTTGTGGTTATTGACTGGGAGTAGATTGCTCTTCTATCCATGAGCTCAGTTATCAAATTAGATACTCAAGCAAAATGTTTGGAATGTTAAATGAATGGTGTCAGATGGCTTGTCTTAAGCTAAGTGAGCATAAATTACTTGTAATCAGGAGGGACTTATCAAATACTGTTTGTTACTGGCATAATGTGTTCAGGCATGTGTGGTTGTGTTGTTGGTTTCTATTATACCTCATCACTTATGTTGAAATGTTTGTCTGATGCACCTTGGTTTGTACAGATAATGTACCTAAGCAACAAACATGAACACAGGCTATACTGCAATGTATATACACATGATGCACACCTTAAATGTTGAGCTAAGCTAACAGTGGCTGCAGCTGCACCAGTGACTGGTGGCTGCAGCTTCATATTAGACAGATAATACGGGATTATTACACAAGAAAATGAAAAGGCTGATTCCCAAAATGTGGGGAATGCATGCATAGAAATAATATACAAAAATATGTTAAAGGAGGATTTCAAGGATAACAATGAGTGCAGTGTTTTTGTTGAAATGTGTGTGTTTGCTTAGACCAACCTGTGTAGCAGGGACTCAGATCTTGACTGACTTGTAAAGTCATTAGAATCACAGCTGGCAAATAAAATACTCAATGTCAACAGAATGAAGTTTTGAAGACAGGCCTAAGAAAAACATAATCCTCAGGTACACACACACACATACGGACACAGACACACACCTAATATTAAGCGTCAGCTAGCAACCTGCCTCATCTTCTCCCCTACATACCTATGTGATATTTTCCTTTGAACTTGACTTCGGTGCAACATCAAAGAAGAGCCTATTTGACTTTTTGCTCATCTGTGTCCGAATCAATTTGTTGCTCTCATAGCTCCTTTAAAAATACACAATGTAATCAGGGCTGTCATCATGCATCATTAGTACTTGGGAAATGCATGCGCAGAATGTTATTACACTCTGTAGCCCCACAGGACAGAAATGCAACCACATTGTCTCTAATCACTAGTAAAGAAACACAAATATTTCAAGACCACTCCTCAGTGTGGGTGTATCACAGCTGTGGCACCCTTTGGGGGTCATCATTTTTAACAGTCTACATTGCCAACTGTGTATTACCAGGACCTAGATCCTCTGAGATTGAAGATTACTGTAAACAAGTGTTTACTGCTCAGCAGATTCCACGGGCAACAAAAGAGCAGCAGTGAGAATGACAATGCTGTGCTGTCTACAGGCACTGTCAGATTCATCTCAGCTGCAGCAGCCAATATGAAGCCTTAAGTGCTTGGTGCTGAGAGGTCCATGTGTCACTTGTTGAACAGATGAAATTCAGTGTCTCTATACTTCACCTCAGTTGATGAAATTTTGCACTGACTCCATGGGCTGCTTAGTCAACTATAAATACTTTATCACTTCCGTCTTCAGGAAGAAACTGGTGAAGGCGAATCAATAAGGAATAAAAAAAAGGAAAACATCTGGTTGCCTTCCATTAAAAACAGCACCCTGCTGCTGGAGAGACAAAAAAGTCAGCACAGGATGGATTATTCATGAGCAACGCAAAGTTTTGTGATGCAAAGCCGTTTAGTAAGAAAGAGATGACGACTCAACCAAGAGCAACACAAGATACCATCTACTGTACAATATGTTGCATGTTATAATAATTCTGTCCTTTTTTGTCTTTTGAAAATGTCATCTCCCTTTCATTTTGTTTCTTAAGAACGACCTTTATGTTAACTCTCCTTTCTCACAAATGCTTGTTGCGGAAAGAAAATGTCAGATGTCAGGAAACAGTATGCTATGTTTTTACAAGAATAGGTCAAACAGAAGCAAAGTGCCTACACTTTCTTGAATATGTAACATTAGAGCCAGATCTACTGAATAAAAAGGATGGAAAGATATGAAAAGGTCATCAGTAAATGGATAAAATGCTGTGTGATGTGTTAAAAATTGAGTGCTAGAGATTAAATTCAAACTAATACGTTTTAAAAGATGATCCTGTGCTATGTTCGGCTATTCCAAAAGGACTGTAAGCCTTTTGATGCCCACTTTCACAATCATTAATAACCCTTTCAGCACAATGACAAATCAGTGACAAAGAAACTACAGTATGAACCGACACTTGCTGCAATACCATATAAAGGCTGTGGGAATTATTAATGAGATAATAACATTGACAATATTTTTACAACCAAACCACATTCATACAGGCTCTGTAATTCAAAGGTATGCCCAGTATTTAAGCAACAAGATACAAAATGGAGATCATCTCAAGGTTACTGCCTGTTATCAGACAGTGGCACCCCCACTCAAACACATTACTATTTGGCTGAGAAGGTCACAAAGTACCCTTATATTGTTTTGTTTAAAACTCGAGAGCCCTTAAAGGACAAGCTTTTAATCTGCTGTGAAAACAGCTGTTTAGCATCTCAGGGGTTCGGCTATTTCCAGAAGGATCATCTTAAGCGCCTATTCAATGGGATGAGAATCTCCAGTGGGGCAGACTGTCTACTGGGGATGACACCTTCTCTGAGTGGACAGCAACATACTAAAATCTGACATTAAGAGTAGTGAGTGAACTATCTATAGAAAAAATGTCTTAGAAAATTAAGGCCAAGCCTTATCCTTACCTTCATGTCTATTTGACTTATTTTCACTGAGAATTATAAGCTGTGTAAGGAATTTACTGGAGACAGCAAATGCTCTGTTTCCTAAGGCCTGACACTGGCACAGACAGCAACTGTAAGAAGCACATTCTGTGATTATCATTCCACCACAAGATTTCACATTTCTCCTGGGAACCATGTAGGGACTAAGAGTATGATAGCATGCAGCCATGTTTATTATTCATCCTGGATATCCATATACAGAAACACAGATAAGTGACTTAAACAGTGTAGTATGGGCTAATATAGTGAGAAGCACTGCATACACCCCTATTTATTACAGTAGATTGGATGAACACTTTGTGATGTTGAAAGTTTTGGGCAAGTAACAAATATTATGATGTTATTTTAGACCTTCTCATTAAAGTTCAGGCACGGTGTAACATTTGACTATGGAAATATCTTGTGGTGTGCAATTTGTTTCCACATGTTCAAAATTCCTATAGCATAAGTACTGCACAGACAAACATCAGTTGTTAATTGGAAAATGTTGTCATCATCAGCAACATGAATGTAAACATCTTATTTACCGCAGTGATTAGGTAAGAAGGCGCTAATCTGTTTTCTGCATACCTGTGACTGAACAAGCCCAGTCAACACTTCAGCCCCGCTCAGCTTATTTGTCATTTGGTACTTAACACAGTGAATATGTTGGGTTTAGTCATAAACAGTATGATATGATAATATTAATTGATCTTCACAGACTTTTTCAAATTCAGCATATGGCCCCATTTGGAAGAATATACTGAATATTTATCATCTGATTATTTCTCTGCTAAACTATTTTACTTTAATCATATACACTCTAATATATATCAAAATACGATGCCAATATAAGGCTACTATTACCAATGATTATCATAACTGTGACATTTTTAAAGTTTCCTTAACCTCAAGATGACTTTATTGATCTTTAAATTGTTTTGTCTAAGCCTAAATTCAAAACAGTATACAATTTATTACCTCATAAAACAGTAGCAAATTATTACAGTAAGGTTAATGCTGCTTGATTAATTAATTTAAAGATTAATTAATGTTCCAATCCATGGTGATATTACAAACTAGACAAACCACAGTAACAACATGAGACTTCGGCTGGTCTTTGTGAAGCTTAAAACGTGGATGGAAGTTCCTCAACGCGTCTCCATGAGAAACGTTACCAGACTGATGGGAACAGAGAGGGTACGTTCTTCTTCAGTTATCTAATTAAGACTGCATAACCCTTCTCCCAAAAACAGCTGAGATAATCTTCAAATATTGCTAGAAACCTGAGATGACAAACATCACAGCTGAGAGTGCAGCTGCTTATTCAAAGACATATCACTGCTTCACTCGTTACATGTGCAGCTTTCTTTCAGCTTTCTATGTGTAGACACCCATTATCAAAGCAAAACATGTGTATCAAAATGTAAAGAATTATTCTTAGTGTAAGATGAACCAAGCACTAATTACTAATCTTATTTAAATCTAATACCATATCTGAAGGATGCTGGTCAAAATGGAAATTGGGAACACGACGAAATGGATCACGAACAAGGGAGATCCAAACCGTTCTCCAGGTAGAACACAGCCCAATTTTAGCACGGACATCATGTTCTAACAACTTATTCTTGTTGTTATAACTACATCTGTACCAATGCAGATAAACCAGAGATGCACTTTTTGTGTCTCTAAGCCTCACTAACACAGCATGTATCACCACCAAACACAGACATTTTCTAAAGCAATCTCAGGAGTAAGTAACTTTGTCATGTTAGTGCGTCCTCTAGTATTCCATGCTACTATTACTCCTACTCTTTCTCTCTCCGTAATCTTACAAAAACACCACTTAATATCACTTGAAAATGAAAACGTACAGCAATACAAACCTATATAAAATCACTTCTGTTATCAGGAACTGAGCACTAACTGCTGTCCAGTTATGTATATGTATTTCACACATGTAATATGAGAATTGAATAAAGATGTATATTAAATCTTGAACAGTTTGACAGCATGTACATAAGAGAGAGAGAGAGAAAGATAAACTTGACTCTGGCGCTCGCCTCTGGATACGAGGAGGAACGGTTGGGCTGAGTCAGAATGTGTGTGTTTGCTGAAGCCACCATTCTTTCCTTCCACACACCAACCCAGCATGGCCTGCACACAACCTGAGCCCAATCTGCACACAGCATCAGCACTTCCCACCATGCTGCCCACATGCGTGTTACTGACTGACTGTGAAAACACAAAAACACACATCGCACTGTCGTATATAACACAAACACACATATGTGCTGTCATGGAGGCAGAGTGTACTGTAGATGCACCCCTGTGGAGAGCTTTGCACCAGACAAGCAATTTTCTATTGTGTCCTTGCTCACGTGACCTGTCACTCAACCTGTCACCATGGTGATGAGCTCAGCTTCAGTGTCTCGTGCTGTACTGTATACACTGCAGCACACAGCAGCAGAGGCAAGGCACAGCTAATGCCTTCCTACCTCACATGCAATCGCACATTTTTAAACCAGCTCAACAGCACATAAATGTAGTTAAATGCCTCGTACAAACAGTGAAGTGGTCACTGAATGCATCTCAAGGTGAGCATCACCTTACTAAGACAGAACATGAGAAGTGTTACACTCACTGAGGAGAACTGAGCAGAAAAGGCCAACAGCAGCATGTAAAGGGCAACTGCCACTTCTGATATGTGTATTAAGCACTGATTGAATAGGATCATATCCCTGATGCCTCTGCAGCAGATCTCAGGTTAGGGGTCAACACAGCCACAAACCAGCAATGCAAACAAACAAAAAACCAAACATAATACATGCTTAGTAGGACCATCCTCATACACTGCATGTCAACTGAGCACTGGAAATGTTTTGAGCATTTCTAGATAAGACAACAAATGAAATTTGCTTGAATATTGTAAAGCGCAGTTGAGAAAATCTACTTATTAACACCAACATTTAACAGCTGGAAGTTTTCTCCAGTGTATTTATTGTAATGTTATTTAGGATTTTAAATCAAACTCCTCCTAGAGTGAGAGTGAGAGCAGCGTGTCAGCCTCAGATGACGGTTTATTAACTAAAAATGTAGACGTTTTCACCATTTCTCCCAGAGAGCAGATGCACGTTACATGAGTGACGGAGAGACCATTAGAGTGCGATGCTGCTTTTTACATCAAACTCCGCCTAAAGTCTGCTCCAAATTAAACTAACACAAAAGTACCTCACAAAAAGTCTCTTTCCACTGCGGATTTGTTTTACTCAGACAATTCACGCTGTGTTTCAGATGTGTCCCTCTCTCTCTCCCTCTCTCTCTCTCTTTTCCAACGTGGAAAGAAAAATCAATTGATGAATCAAAGATTGCACGTGCAGTACATGTATATTTCCAATGACCAGATTTTATGAAACCATGTAAAATTCGTTCCCACACCACTGGAGAAAGCTGCTCTCTCAAAGCAAACTGGTTATTAAACTGCATGTAAAGCCGCTCAATGACAGTGGCTCACTGGGATTCAATTCATTTAGGTTGCACTAATAACTGCTGCCTGTAAGCTGCAGTCACTGATAACTATCAATTACTAAACTTCGCCGATTATCACTCAATACTGTTTCCCCTCAGTGTAGTTTTGTGGAGTTTGTGGTGAACTCAAGGTCAGCACAGATAAAACAGCTCAGTAGTTTTCTTACTGTGAAATCTGGGACTTCCCTTGTGATCACTCGGAGGAAGGTCCGCGAACTGCACCCGGTGTCCCGACATGTCCGATACCACCTCTCTGGTCAGAGCCACACGAACACCGACTGTGTCTATGTTGTCCTGGTTGTTTTAGAGTATCCGGTAACTCTGGCTGAACTGACAGGAGGTGACCGCGTCCCCGTCTGTTTGGAGCCGGACACTACACACACACCGGTGGGGAACGTGTGTCACTGACTTTCGCTCTGCTCCCTGTGGCTCTGAGCTGACTGTGTGCCAGTGCTGCAGTGAACAAGCCCGCTCGGTCCACTCTCACCTGCCCTCTGCTCCGAAGCCTAAGTTCCATATACGACACACACTGAGGAGGGGACTTTCTCTCCTCCGCAGTAAAAAAAAAAAAAGAAAATTATTTTTTTTCCAGCGTCCACATGACTGCAGGGTTACGTCATCATCATAAAGCTTTCAGTGAAAAATTATACATAATAACTGAAGTTTAAGTAGGAAACTAATTGCCCTGATTTTACATGAATATTGTAACCACATGTCCTGTGGAGCCATAGGGAATATAAATATTTCCAGGTGCCTTAATCAGGAAGCTGAAGGAAAGTTATCATTATTAATCAGGATTCAGAAACTTGCTCGGACAATCTACTTCATCATTTCAAATTTTGTCATTTCCACAATTTTCACTATGAACTCTTACTAATGCTGAAACACAATTAGAGAAGTCAAAGAACCATGTAGTCCATGTGCCTCAGTGGAGGTCTGAGGATCTATTGCAATCATTTGGAAGAAGTTAATAATATATTGCCTTGGTTAAATAGCTATGGCTGCAATGCCACCTAATGGAAGAGGGGTGCAACGTGACAAGCTGGCTGGCATCCTAGAGCATCAGCAAGAGGCTGCTCAAACCGTTATGATCAGCTTAACTAAATGTGATCCTGAACAACTGCTGCAAAATCTTAAACACAAAAACCTAAACCAGTCTGTGCTGCCCAAGCTGGAAGTAGGAGCTTTCACCTGAGTGAGATCATAACCCAGGTGGCAAAGTAGAATAAAAATAATGATGGTGCACATCATGTAGACAACTCATGTACATAGAGTCATCACAAATGCAATTTCTACTAATTTATGCAAAGATGACATAGCTCACGACGGAGCTGAACCAATTTGTGAGTCATATAAAAGTAGAACTGTAGCTAATATACTGTTTGTCTTGTGCTTTAGTCCTTTGTGGTTAATTTGCATAGATTTGGTGAAACCCCCAAAGTGAAAATATTGCAAATATCCTGACATCATAAAGAAAACCAAACCTGTACCCGAAGAATTCAAACCAGGAAAACAAAACACTCTTGATGCAGCTGCATCACATTTGAGTATGAGTAAGCTGGTAGTGAGGAATGAGGTTTCTCCCCCATTCATTTAATTAAAGGCAGACACCAAACAGACAAATGCACAGACAACAGTAACATTGCATTTCTTTGTTTTATGGCAGTTCACCCTTTCTCTTTCTCCGTGTAGCTTTGACTCACAACAGGTCCCTTGTGATCTGCGGACTGAGACCACAGTCACTTAATACACCGAGTTCTGCAGTCTGACCTGAACAGGCTGCAGGCTCCAGCCTCACTGCATGTAATAAATTCCAAACATAACTTTTCACTTCAGGAGGGGGGTGGAGGATGAGCGCAGCACACATCACATCATCTGCCCTGCCTTGATTCAATTTAATAGATGGATCCCGCTTTCATTATGTACAATCATGGATGCAAGATTGATATAGGCAACACTATCAAAGTGATATGGTATAACAATGTGTGGAAACATAGGCAAATCATAAACATAATCTAAATATAAACTCATAACAAATAAGAAAACATTTATTCATTTTTAATATTCCTAAAAAAACCTGGAATAAAGACAAAAACACTTAAACTGCTCATACACTCAGAACTCAAACACTGACCTAATTTGATGTGACTTTTATGAAAGAGCATTGGATAAACTGATATTAACAATAAGTGACAAAATGCAAACCAAGTCTCTCTGACTGAAGATATTTGGCAAAGAAAAAAAGCACAGGCATTACAGAAAAATAACTGGTCTGCCGATAAAAGGCAAATAAATACAACAGACAGAAACGTCAACATAACCCAGACTGTCACACACTTTCACTTTAGAGCCACTGGCATAAACAAAAATCCAAGTATGTGCACTGCACTTCTCTCACAATATAAAAAATAATTTATAGAAAATCAGACAAGCATTCTACACTCCTCTAAAACAGAGTGGATCCTTTAATGCAACATATGTCTTTTACGCACATCCATTTTTCTCTATGTACATTTTGGATAATGAGGCTGCCATTGACTTTGCCAGTTCCTCATCTCGTTTCCTCTGCATCTGTGAGTGTCTGCACCAGTCTTCATACTCCGGGTTGGGGAGACATCTGTCCAAGAGGACGTCGTAGTGACCGTTGCTGAGCCAACTCAGCCAGATAGCTGGTTTGGAAGCATCCTCCTCCCCGAGATAGTGCACCATGGTGGAGACAGTGGGGCTCTCCAAGCTTCCCCCTGTCGTGAGGTGGATGTTGACGTTCAGCATCTGGCTCATGGCGAGAAGCTCAGGGTACCCGGCCCAGGCTCCGTCCTGTGCTGCATTGATCAGGAACTCCCCAACATCCCCTTCGATGATGGGATTGAACTCATCCAGGTGGTCGGCGATGTGGTGCATCGTCTGCTCCCTCAGCTCCCCGTGTCTCGCCTGGTCCCCGTACATGGCTTTGCACACAGCTCTGTACAGACAGTTGCCATCTGGAATGATGTGGTATCTGTATTTGTGCTTCTCCTGCAGGTACTTATTTTGTTTCTCTACTTCAGCCAGGTACCGGGTGAGCTTATCGTTAACATCCCCCCTCTCTTGACATCTCTGTGGAGGACACTCCTGCAGAACGCTGAGCTCGAAGGTCTCGCTCTCATCTGATGCTGGAGCTGCTTTGCCGCCGCTCCGATCACTGAAATCTGCTTTGACGAGGTCTTCAGGTTGAGCTGAACTGGAGGCAACTTCATCATTGTGTAGCGAGCCCCATCCATTGCTTC
The DNA here is from genome assembly GCA_900302695.1 of Helostoma temminkii. Classification (NCBI taxonomy): domain Eukaryota; kingdom Metazoa; phylum Chordata; class Actinopteri; order Anabantiformes; family Helostomatidae; genus Helostoma; species Helostoma temminkii. The sequence goes on along the minus strand of OMLM01015544.1, from coordinate 20,706 downwards.
TGAAGTGGGAATGAGTCACTGAAGCCCTATTATCCTCGTTCAAATGTCCCACTGCTCTCCTGTATTCTCCTATTCTGGGTTCACAGATGTTAGCGTGGAGCTGGTGATTGCCAAGCAGCTCTGGGCTGTCAGTGAAAAACTCATCTGCTCCATTTCTCAGATGATCTATCAAATCCACTATCACATCAGAGTCACAGTCATTGCAGAGGAGACTTTCTACATTAGGCGAGTTGGGAGAGGGTGCTTTGGTTTTGGACTCTCTCACGACATGGACAGGAACGGACCTCTCCACTCCATCGGGTCTGCGGATTAGTATTTCAGCAGTCGAGGTAAAGTAAATTGGCCTCATAGGTGAAGCTTCGTAACACGAAAAAGCAGGCATGTTTGTGGAGGAAGCAGCTTCTCTCACCGGATCTTCGCTGGCCGTTGAACTTGTGTCTGCTGGTGCAACTCCAGATTTGTCAGCCTCCGAGGAGCTCGGTGTTGTCCCGTTCAAACGCTCAGGTCCGGTCGATAAAGTTATTGTAACTTTGCGAGACGACTTCGGGTAGTGTGTGAGCGCACTGTTGTACAACTGCATTTTCAAAGAGTCCTTTATACTGAACGCCACAGCCAGGCTGTTACGAAAACATGACAACAGCAGCTAAAAATACCTTTCATGTCATCAACAACAGTGAAGTTGTAGGAGACGTTTCCATGGTCCTGTCTCCACTGACACACAGAGACGACTACACTGTCCACTTTGGTCTTCTGGCGTCATTTGCTTTGGGGTGCCTCCCTAATTTTAGACTTAGACAGGACCCTGTCTGCTTCAACAGTCAAGTCAGACACAATGAAACAAAAATAACTTCCGTTTCGGTGTTTTCAAGATAAAGCACCTACTGACGAACACGAGGTTTTTTAGTGCGTCCCCTCAAATTTGTTAGTGATGAGTGACATCTGGATAATTTTCATGTTTTATTATGTAACAATACTGCGTCCAAAAAAGATTTAATATGACTATGAGATCCTTGTCAAAGTGAAACAACAACTTCATCCTCTTTGAGAGGGCACCTAAATCATCACTACTATTATTATCATAAATAATGAAGATCAACTGTTGTTGACAGTGTAGTTTACATATGTATCCATGACATAAAACATTTCGAATAAACTAATTCAACAATCAAATGTATACGTTTTTGTGTATGTTATTTTTCCATGTTTTTTCTGCGGTGAAAAGGGTTGTTCGATCATTTTTTAGTAAATAACACCGTATTAAACCTCAGTGCACATCCTTCACATAAACAGCTTCATTTTCAGGTTCATAAATAATTACCTCATACATACATAAGCAAACTGGGCTGCAGGCTCATATTTGTGCTTTTCATTAAGATAATGAAAGATTGAGAATGTGATTTAAGTTTGACGGTTTAAGTTTAAATGTGTAAAATTATATATATTCAGCTGTGATTTTTTGGTGTTAACTTCTGGTTTCTGTGTTAAAAAACTAAGTGTTAAGTGTGTTTAATTTTTATTACTACGAATTATTATTACTAAGATTTTACTTTCAAACACAACTATTCGTTTTCCGGTTCCCTGCCTTCTTGCTGTCTGCAGGCGGCTTGATTTTCCAAGTCCTGACTAATGCATGAATATCCACAAGTCAACAAGTGTGACGGATTGGACGTGTCAGTCACAATATTTATATCATAACCACTTAAACAATAACGCAGCACAGCATGCGAACGTTTTCCTTAAATATTTCCCTAAATACAATACTGTGTTTTTGAACACATGAAGCGGTTTACTAAACATTATTATTATTATTATTATTATTATTATTATTATTATTACTATTATTACTATAAAATAAGGTGTAACACAGAGTGTATACCAATGAAAATAATGGAACTGACTGGAACTGACTTACTGGCAAAAGGAAACTGCTGCATGCCTAAACTTGCTCATATCCCTATTTTTAATACCATGCATGTGTCGGGTGTGAATCACGCTACTTGTGTTTGCAAAGACTGTGTGTGCTTAATATTAATATTACATCAGTGGACTGTTCTATCTGTAGCCGTAAATTCATGATTCAGATTCAAAAAACTTTATTAATCCCAGAGGGAAATGGTTTTCCTGTTACATCTGCTCTCTGGTCAAAAGACCAGAGACCCACTACAACACAAAAAACTAAGATAACGCATACACGAACTCCAAGAGCATCGATGCAATGAAACCTGGCATAAATTAGGTTATGAGGTTATAATAATATTATCATTGTCATTCTCCTTCCCCTTGTGAATATTGATATAAATAAGGTTTATGATGTGTCAGTCCACCACCACTTTGCAAAGCACTAAATCATAAAACAATTCTTATAATTAAGCATAAGGCCTTACAAGGCGATAAATTAGTGTAAAACTCAGCATGAGCTGGTTAATATACAGCATCAGTCTGTTAGCAGCAGCACAGCAGTATAATAACCACCAGAGGGAATCCGAGGACCTTATGCTATGTTGCATTCAAATACAGTACCACATCTTTACGCACGGAGGCGACATGTAGCTTGAGGGGGGGAAACGAACCCCTGCGTAGAACAAATGCAAGCAGATACTATGGCAGCTGTCGCAAGATTGTGCGCCGCATACAAATGAAGGCATTGATGGTTTCTTTTGCTGTACCGTTGTCTCCAGTGTCCTGAACTGGTGCACTAACCTCCATCTGCAGGACCGACTCACTTACACCCACCTGAGTTTGAACGTGTGTGACACGTTTCCTCACGGCCGTGATGAATTAGTGAAATGACCGTTTAGATCGCGACGGTATTTAAAGAGAAACGACACAAGTGCCACAACAAAAACGCGTCTGCGTTTACGGGAATACAACACAACGAGCTGTAGACGCCACAGGAGGGAAAAGTGAAGCACGATTTACTGGTAGAATTCACAGAAACTCGTTATTGAAATACATCATGATATGCTAATGTGGTGAAGTTGACGCTGATTATATTATTTTTAGGTACAAATAATAAAGGTTACTTTTGAAAGGCGTAAAATCTAATAACAGAAATAATAACATAAAAGCGATTAAATACAATGTGCCTACTATTAAAATAGCCACATAAGTAATACCAAAAAAGAATAATAATAAAGTATAGCCTGTAGTACTATTGTTTTAGTGTAGTTATCGTTTGTGGAGGATGTGGCCACGAGGTCCGCAGTGCTCCCGCCTGTTGTTGTTGTTGTTGTTATTGTTGTTGTTGCTGTCATTCGCACTGCCCGATTAATTCAACGCCTTTCTCTGCACCACAATTTAATATACATTTATATATGTGTACATGGGTTTGTTACGGTTAAGCTTGTAGTTTAAGCTTAACTGTATCCATGTCAGCGGAACAAGCCATGCTGATGTCAGAGATTTTTCCTCTGCCCTCCACGGTGGGAGGATCTCTGTGCGTTGAGTCACGCAGCTGTCAAAGATAGCTGTCACCCAGTTTCAGGATCAAACACACACACAGTCAATGAGAAAAGGGCTTTGAGCCGAAGGGACGCAGAGATCTCAGGTAACCCCCTCAAGACTCCAAACAAGGACGACGACAAGAGGTTTTTTTTTTAATAAAATCCAGAAAAAAAGCAGGAGAGGTTTTGATGAATAAGGATTTACGAAAATTCGGATACACACGGAGGATATTTGGAGAGAAAAACGCTACATTTACACTGAGGACAATTTTCTTCTGCGCTTGACGAGGGAAAAAAAAGTGGGAATTTTCGAACGGAGATGAAGACGAAAAAAGGTAGGTTGGACACTTTTGATAGAATTTGTCAAATAGGTTGAGGTAACAAGAGACAACAAACAGAAAGATTAACAGAGCCATTTCCCTCATATGCAAACCATGCAGTCTATTGTTTCCTTTCCAGACATGACAGGGGTCTTTTTTCTGCCATGTGCTGGCGCGATGTCAAAAGTCGATATAGCTACATTTGTCCATTGTTGGGAACTTAAAGGTGTTTTATTCAAGTTTTGACACAATAACACGAGACGTAGTGTGTGTTCTTTTTTTAGGTCACTGTAACTTTAAAGCTGACTAAGGTGTCAAAACTAGGTTAAGCGAGGCTTCCTTTACTTTGAATAAACCTTCATTTTGGTGACGAAGGCTACATTTGTGTCGAAGTTCGTCGAAAGTGATGAGACAAATTGGAGTTAAGAGGCTGTCGTTAGCTGAAGACTTTCAAGTGTTGCGTTTTTTTCTTTTACAACGTGCAAGTTTAAAAACGAAATCCTTTAACTGTCTGGCAAGAACGAAAACAGCTTCAGCGCCTTTTAAATAGACTCTAAATCCAAATGTAGGGTAATGTTCATCCTGACCTCGTTGTGGGAAGTTGATATTGGCTTGTTACGTTCATGGACCTCGTGGTGCAGCGCGCACACACACACAATAGAAAATCCATTACAAGTTGTTTAAACTTACAAAACCAGTGTTTTCTTTGGCTTAAAACACTTTTTCTGGTCACTCTATTGTATTGTGGTTTTTCGAAGAGGTTGAAGTTAATGGCGAAGTCGTTGCTTGTGTGTAGAAACTTTTGAATTGCATACAAAGGAGCACGCAGCCCTAGATTCTTTTGTTTAGTCTGGAGACGCTGATTTGCAACAGGTCTCCCCTCCCCCTTCCCCTCTCTCCAGCCTACGTAATTACCTCATCCTGTTGGCCGCTCAGACTTGGGAACTTTCTTATTCCTTTCCCACTAGTTTGCACCAGAGTTGGCTGCATATGGTTGTGGATTAAGTTTCTTTTCTGCATTTCTTCTTAATGGCGTCTAGGCTGCCCGCACATTGTTAATATAAGTCACTTAAACATAACACACAAATGAACAGATGCAGTATCTACTAAAAGTATAGAAGAAATAAATCACACTGTAAATCTACAGTAAACAGATGGCTTTACAGTTTGTAAGCAGCTTTGTTTTCTATGGGTAAGAGTAATTCAAATGCACAGGTCCTGTTAGATCATGACTTTAATTAGACATGACAAAAAATGCTATAAAAAACTTAACAGCTCTGTAATCACTGCAGATACAGCGCTCATATTCTTCAAAACAAAATGTCAGTTTACACAGTGATTGTTCTCGTGGTCAGTCCAATGTACATTACTTATCCAAGCATGCAAGGTGTGCTCTCAGCCTGCAATAGACCTGGCCTGTATTTGTTGAGGCAGGTTTTATAACTGACACAGCATCAGACTAGTCTTTGTGACGTCGTCCCCTCCATTCCTCCCTCTCTTTTTCCTCCTCTTCCTCTTCGCACCCACCCTTGCTCCTTATATGAATCACATGGCTGAACTTGACAGCTTGCTTCTGACACATCAGCTGCTTTTTCGACAGGTTGCGTTTGGTAAAAGGTTGCGGCACAGCGGCTGGTAAACTGACAACAGCGTGGCTGACATATTTGTCTTTGTCCTGCTCTCATACGCTCTTTTTTTTTCCCCCTCACTTGCGCAGGTTTAATGATGCTGTCAGGGAGTGAGACAGATGATGAAGACAGCGTAGATGCCCCTCTGGATCTGTCGTCCAGCACGGGCAGCAATGGGAAGAGGAAACGGAGGGGGAACCTGCCCAAGGAGTCCGTTCAGATCCTCAGGGAATGGTTGTACGAGCACCGTTACAACGCTTACCCCTCTGAACAGGAGAAAGCCCTCCTGTCCAAGCAGACTCAGCTCTCTACATTGCAGGTATGAACGCTGATATTATTACTAAAGCCTGAGAGTGTCAACAGACCACTGTTAAAGTAAAGAGGAAGCGAGTGTTAGTTTGAATCATTTCCTGTGTAGATGGCAAACAAAACATGACACACAAACAGTGAACTGAAGGTCATTTAAACCAGCTTGATGTTGCAACATTAAAGTCTGTGAGGCAACGTGAGTAAATTCACTCCCTGTGTGCTGTGGGCTTGGCTGAGACACTTGGACAGGAATTTCCCTCCCTCCAGCCCCTTTCCATCCCAGCTGTCTGGGAACAATGCAGAGTCATTTACATAGTTAGAGCTACAAGCCTCCCTGAGCCAGTTACGACTAGCCTGGAGGACTGAGGAAAAAAGGCAAAGATGACGGTGATTACAGCTATGACAAAAGGAAATTAGTTTTTACTGAAAACAAGTTTGAATACAGTTAATTAATTAAAATCAGACATTTGCATGAAAATATTTTTTTAGCTTCCCAAAGTTTGAGCTATGATCATAAATTTGGGTGTAGGTCTTCAGAGGTCTGTGTATACATTTGTGTAGTAGTGAAATGGTAAACAGGAAATTCTGATGGTGTGAAATACACAGACTCTAGTGTGAAGTCATGGTGTGCGATAGGTGGTGTTTATCCTCTGAATTCTTCATTGAAAACACAGGTGCATTGTGCACCTGGGGATAAGTGTAATAGCAGATTTTCTTTTAAATTGCAAGGCAGAACATAAATAATCCATGTGATGCAGCTTTCTCACAGCAGTTTTTTTGTTGTTGTCATTGTTTTTTCCAGGTGTGCAACTGGTTCATTAATGCACGGCGGCGACTTCTTCCGGAGATGCTGAGAAAAGATGGCAAAGACCCCAACCAGTTCACCATATCCAGGAAAGGAAGCAAAGCTGGCGACAGCTTCTCTGATAGCTCCCAGTCTCCGAAACACAGCAGTCCTTCAGCAGGTACGGACGAGAGCTATGACAAACGTGTTCTGCACCCCTCCAGCTTCGAACCTGCCATGCCCAGTGTCCTGAGGAAGGCAGTGTCCCCCTCCTTACCCTCTCCAACCTCCACGTCCCCCTCTCCAGGGCTCGTGCCCACTCGTCCTTCTGTGATCTGTCACACCACTGTCACCACAGCAATGCAGGCCAGCCCAACAGCCTCTCACCCCTCTGTGCCAGGAATGAACTGTGACAGGGGAGCTGAGCTGTTGCAGTCTGCACAGGTGCTGCTCAGGAGCCGGGATGAAGGGCCAGGCAGTCAGCCACTCCCTACCACTACCACCATCCTCAATGGCACCGGCATGGAGGGCAATCTGAGCCCCCGCAGCGGGCTGTTCAATACCCCTCCCCCCACCCCTCCAGACCTCACACAAGACTTCAGTGGCTTCCAGCTCCTGGTGGATGTAGCCCTCAAACGGGCTGCAGAGATGGAGCTGCAAGCCAAACAGCTGGTCTCCTAAAGGGAGAAATGATAGAAGAGGAGGAAATATAGACTGACTTTGTGTCTCAACTATGGAACTCCTCTGAAATCACTGACTTGTCTGCACGCAACAGAACAAATCCACATGAAAGCCTGATCATTTCTATTTTTGGTATACCAATCAAATTGATGATGTTTTTTTGTTTTTTTTTTATTGAGAAAACAATGTATTGAGGTGCCTTGGCTGTAAGTTGTTTATTCATTTCATATACATGCGTATGTATCTACATGTGTATCTTATTTGCACACAGGGACCAAAAATGTTATCAGAGAAATGCTGCCTGTCTTATGTCTTTCCATTATACTGTATTATCATTTTAGAGAACAGAGCAAGACCTAGAAACAATCCTCCTTCACAGACCATTCAGATGGATTGGTCGCCCCCACACACGTTTACTGTTTTACATTTCAAGGATCGGTTCATGATTGGTCTGCCTCGTTTGTTTGCACACTAAAGGCAGAAGAAGGTCATCTCAGTGTCTTAAATATGCTTTGCTCTTGGCATCTATGACAAACTTATTCACTACTGTAGTAAATGTTATGTGTTTTCATGAGTATAGTTTTGATTTTGTAATTTACTTTTAGCTATTTTAAAAGAAAAAAACTATGCTTTTTTTTTTTTTTTTTTGTACTTTTTTTCCTTTCCCACCACGGGATATTTCAGATGACCAATGTAGCAGGTTCTTAGTGTGAGCCTTCATCCCATCACTCAGCGAAAACGACGGCCAGTGGACTGGAAAATGAAACACTACAGATGTCTTTTTTGCATTTGCTGTTTTACAACCTGACAAGACAGCATTTTGAAATCACCAAAAAGCATTTTCATGTATTATATGTATGTATATAGTTAATGTGACATGATGCCCAATGATGTGATTTCTTTTCATACTGTGCAATGTTTGTGGCAAATAGGGGTCACATGGGATTCAAATAAAGTTTTGTTTTCTACATCTCAGAATTGATTATTCTTAGTAACGTCCCTCCTTAAACAGGTTTTATTCCTGCAAATCCTTTATCCCTTAAGGACAGTGTATTAAGTCAGAACATTCAGCAAATAAAGAACTGAGTACAGTAAGACAGAAATAGCCTGGTGTTCATGTCTTTCCAGAGGCTAGCAGCATTCAGAGACATTCCTGTGAGTGAGGTTCACAACGGCTCCTGCCAATTAGCATAATCCTGCATAAATTAACACCAGCAAACAGCAGACGTCAACAGTTTTTTGCCAACAGGGTTTTGTGTGTCCGCATCTCAACAGTCAATGTAAATCGGCTAACAACTAAGAATGCTGCCTCCTTCAAGGCTAGATGGACAGCTGCTTCCTTATAGTCCTGCAACAAAGCTCAAGCTTCTCTCTCTCGCCTTTTACTTAATCTTTTTTCTCTGAAGCTTAAGAAAAACAGTTTTTCAATTTGAAATGAATAAAACTGATTTTTTTTTCCCTTTAACAATGACTTTCAATTAATATGGTTACAGTTGGGGCCAGATGTGGAACGTAGCTGAGTCTGTTTACTCAAGTGCTGAAGTACAAATATGAGGTATGTATTTTTATTTCATGCCACTTTTTACTTCTCTACAGTACAGGATTGTACAGCATTAATGTTTCCTTACTTCTCCTAGAATGGGTTTTTTTCACATTGTAGTCTGCCAAAAAAGGAAAGTTCTGAATATTTCTGGTTAGCGCTCTAGAGAAGTGGATGTGAATCCTGGTCCCCCAGGCACCCTCTCCTGCTTGTTTTCTAACTATCCCAGCACTTATGTCTGATTGGCTGAACACACCTGATCCAGGTAATCAACAGTGGGTAGGACAGGTATAGTTGGAAAACAAGCAGGACAGGGTACCTTGAGGACCAGGGTTGAGAAACACTAGACTAGAGCACTGCCCCAAAAAGCCTGACTCTGCTGACCATCAACAACAACAAATGTTCAGAATGCATTTTGCACATTTTTTCAGGTTGTCATATGGTGGGGGCTGGGTCCAGACAAGAGGATGTAATCACGATTAACAATTTTAACAAACCTTCAGGCACACACTGGGAAGTTGTAGCCCACCATGGTAGACAAAATGTGAATGTCAGACTCACACAGGCCTTCCACAACCCCTTCTTTCACCTCCCCCACCCCTGAACCCTGCCACTGAGGTCAGCATGCCGCCCCTCAGCAGGACCGATGTGTGAACGACGAAGCATCAGAAGCTACATGCACAGCAGCATCAAGGCTAGACCAAGGCCAAAAGTGCTGTCTAATTATGGGGACCCGCCCTGCGGAAGGGAAATGCCCTAAAACACACCATGCTGGCCTTGTAATCTGTTTAATTATATTCCAATTGAAAACACGTGGAGACGGGGAAAAAATGAACACAACAAAGTTATGGCAATGATATTTTTTAATGCTGATAAGAGCTTATACATGTGCCAACATCAACAGTGTAGTAACATTAATTACAAAATGTATATATGCTTAATATGTTATCTGATTGGGTTTTTAGTTGACATTTACATAGGGAAACATTCATTTATGTACAAATGTTTATTTAAATGTTTTTCTCTTAGTATAACTACATCACAAGCCTTAGAATTACCAGGATTCTGGTTTCTATCCTCCTGCTCTACCAGGATTATTATATTGATATGTTGTTATAATAAACATAAATAAGAAGTCAATAGTTTGACAGATAGTTCAATTCAAATAAACGTTTCAAAATAAAAAATGCTAAAATGAGCTTCATCTACATAAAATGGCATTAAGTTCGAACTAC
>OMLM01015543.1:2889-19427 GCA_900302695.1 Helostoma temminkii | reverse complement strand
TGTAACACATCTAGAGTTTGTCCCCAAACACACACACACACACACACACACACACACACACACACACACACACACACACACACACAAACATGTGGGCTGTATCATAATATTTATACATAGTCAATGAGGAAATAAGCTTTCGTGAGAGGACTGAAGCAGAATTACTGAGGAGAAGAGAGGCTGTCAAGGTTTCCTTGACTTCCCTGCTTAGACTTCATATAAAACCTGCTTGGAAATGGGCTCCTGTGATGCCAGCAGTAACTGGGGCTCTGGGTTGATGTTTAATAGATGAGAGGATTTTAAACAAAGCAAGGGCAGGAGATGGGCACATAAAGACAAACATGTGAATACAGTTGGGTGAAAAAAATCAATAAGGCAAATGGAATATTGAAAGAAAGTATTGTAGTGGGAAAAAAAAGCCCTGCATAAAAAAAAATAACTTGCACAAACACACACACACACACACACACACACACACACACACACACACACACACACACACACACACACACACAAGCATGTGTACCTGACTTGGTTCTCCAGAAAGTGCATGTAGCGATAAAGCAGGGTGTAAGAGGGAGACAGAATTCCCACAGACTTCATCCTCGCCCCTCGCTCCAGCTCACTCTCCACAGGCATGTTGGCAAAACAAGCCAGTCCGAAGTAACTGCCTTTACGGAAATATCTACAAGAGCAGGAACAATCAAAGAGTATCACATTTCTGAAAGTGACTGAAAAAAACAGTGGATTTCACTGTGCTTGGTTGGTGGGAGTACGTACATAAAGTCACTGGTGATCCGATGGGAACCGCTGGCCATTGACTTGAATTCAACTCCATCTAGGTTCACGTCATGAGGCAGGCACCACTCCACCATATTCCCTGCCATTCACACACAGCCACAACAGTGAGTCATGTCTCACTATACTTGTGAGGATATTCATTTGTATAATACATTCCCTAGCCCCTAACCCTAACCCCTGTCCTAATTCTGATTCTGATCTAAACTCTAAAAACTAGTCTTAAGCACCAAAACACAGTTTGAAGCTGTCAGGACTAAAATGTCTCACAACAATCGTATTGAAACAAATACACACAAGTACACATACAATAAATGATGAAGTTAATGTTCTTTTATTCTACTATTTTTAGACTTCCTCCAGCTGTGACCTTGTCATATATGACCTGACATCCTGGACTGATGCTCTGATGTTTTTACCGCTGATGCAAATGATGCATGGACCTCAGTTACCTAATTATGTGCAAAATGCAAAAACGGAAGAGCCAGGCCGAGGAAGTTGATTTCTTCTGCTAGGGTGCCCCATCAAAATTTATTTCACCAACTGTGAATCTACAGTATTTAGGTTGGTCAGAAGATGACATAGACTATATGTTTAATCTGCCAAATAATATATGATGGAATTATCATTTTGTTAGGTGCACTTTACTGAAATCTATTCCTCGCTCACCTGATCTCGTATCAAAGGTAACCACAAACACAGACACGATCTGGTCCTTTTCCTCCCACTGATCCCTCGCCGAGAGTCCGGTGAAGGGAACATTACGATCTGTACCGAGAGGTTCCGGGCGATTACACCCGTGAGCAGAAAGCTCGGCTTGGGGACGGCCCGGGCTTCCGTCCCCGCTGGTGACAACAGCTGTTACGTTCCTCTTCGGGCTGCAGGTGGTGGTTGCGGTTGCGGCGGTGCTGCTGCTGCTGCTCCACCCAGTACCAGCCGCAGTGTCTGCTGGTGGTTGCCGCCCGGTTGTCTGCGAACTTTTCTCCGCCGGTGCGTCTTCCTCTCGCTGTGGCGGAGCCGCCTGGTTCGGATCGGGTGCTGGGATCTCCTCCCAGTCCAAAAGCGGGGCTCGATCCGACTGCTCCACCATGGCGTGGCTCCTCGGAGGACAGAGAAGGGAGAAAAATAACGATGTCCTGTTAGGTCTCGCAGGCTAAACACTCTGCTGGAGCCGGATCATGATTTCCTGCTGCTCGCTCTGTTGGTTTCTGTGTATTTGTAAGCGTGTCACATCCACTGACGGACTTTACCTCCTCCTGTCCTCCTGTCTCACTGTTTTGATGACGTCGCTAACTTCCGCCCACGTGTCTGTATTACTATTTCATACAGTGACCTAATTTTGGTCATGGACTATTTAATTGACTCATACATGTTTCAACACTCATATAGACATTGGTGCACATTACACTCAATAATCAGTACAAAGCAGCTGTTTAAAGTCCTTCATGGTGTTTTAAAGGAAGTATTGTGTTTTATTTTACTATGAATATGTTGTTGTCCCGTATTAACCCGCAGTGTTTCTAAACAATACCACCTAAACAGGTTCTGGTATTGTCATGGTATAGTTTACGCAATTATTATCCGCTCTGTGAGCCAGGTGTGTGGTTTATTAACTTTTCAGCCAATCAGAAAGCCTCATGTGTGTCGTGGCCTTAGGTCAACCGTAGTTTATTTAAACAGGAAGTTACTTAGGTTGCATAAAAGGCGCGAAATTTAAGCGTGGTGGAGGGGTTGCGGATGGCGACTTGTTCGTGAGTATATGAGTATATATGGTGGTTTGTTACTGAACGCTAACTCACACTGGTGCATGTAGTGTGAACACATCACCACAGCTTATCAGGGGTGCTGCCTGTTTATGTGGTTGCAGAATGGCTGATTAGATTATGGGATCTATGTTGTGCTTGTAGAGTTTATCAGTCAGTTTATTGTAGTGAACCTGTAGATCTATTATACTGGATATGTGAAGGCTTTATTGCCAAAAGAAAAAGTATAAATAACAACATACTGTTAATTTCCATTAACATTCTAAAGAGACTTAAATCCAGAGCTTAACATCCGCAACATTTAAATCTGTCTAGTATTTTGCTTTCTAAGGACAATCAGCTGCTCGAGAGCTCAAACATTTTAATGCAAAAGCTTTGTCAAACCTCAGGCCCCAAGCATGGCGATGTTGTTTGACGAGATCAGCCAGCAGCTGGACTTCTCTAGCTGTGGAGAGGAGGGGAGCAGCAGCGACAACAGCTCAGATGACTGCACCTCCAGGATCCGAAGTCACAGGATTAGCGGTCCAAGTTCTGCCTGCAGGACGCCCAGGGTACAGCGCCACCGCGGCAGAAGCAATGGCTTATCTTCCCCTTTACAGTGCACAAGCCCCATACCTTACGCTTCCTGGAAGAAACTGAGGCTCTGTGACTCTCCCAGCACACCCAAGGTGAGGAATAACTTACTGATTGTCTTGGACGATTTAGCAAAGTGAGCCTTAAATATCAAAGCAGTTTTATCATGAATGCACTGAATTAACTCGCATCTCTTCCCATGTAGAGTCTGCTATCTAAATCATCTCAACCCTACTCCAGCACTAAAATAAATCGCCCTCAGAGGACCCTGTGTTTTGCCTCAGCTGCCGCAAACCACGTCCAGGCACCTTCTGTCAACGTGAATCCCTTCACACCTGACACCGTGCGCAGGAACAGCGAGCAGCAGTGGAGGAACACCTGCAGGAGCGATGATGACGATGATGAATGTGGACGCAGGTAACTACCGCCTGTTGTGATGACGTAGATCTTCGGTGGTATGAAATGTAAACGCATAGGTTTGCGTGTTTCTAACAGCAGGTGAGAATTTCAGAGCGAAAATTGATTTTAAAAAGTATCCCAAACCTTAAGGAATGTGTTGCTTGTATGATTGTGTCACAATAAGAACTGCATAAGTGAAATCATTTACATGCAGATAAATTTCCCACACAGATGAATCTGCTAAATGAAATGGAGAACGACTTTTCCATTTTCCTCTTTTTAGTTCTGACACATACTGCAGGCCTCACTTTTTAATCCCTTTACCGTTGCAGTGTTTTTCAGAGTACATAAAGGTCTAAAGGCCCTTTTTTATTTTCCAGATTGAAACACAGCCTAACATCATCTGAGGAGGATGATGAAGCCTTTCTCCCACCAAAGGTACAACTATTTTTACCAGCTGCTTTCTGGTGAATGCAACTTTCCCATTCAGATGCTTCTGATATGATTTCATCATCAGGCTTTGTCATCCTCCGCTGCCTCTGCACTTCTTGTTTTGTCCAAAATTACATGCTGCCAGTCGTACTTCCGGGATTTCTCTGTGGAATCTCCAGTGAGAGGAAGCACTACCATATTTAGTGACAAATCAAAGAAGGGAGGAGGAAAAAAAAGCGGTGCTCCTAGCAGTAATCAAAGTCAAGACTGAGCTGTGTGACGTGTGTTCCTTCTTTATAAACGTCTTTGGTTTTACCACAAGGCCCTCCGTCTGTTTATCTGGCAGAGGCGTGCTGTCCAAGCCTTCATGCTGTCGCGCTATGAGAGTGAATTCCTCGAGCTGGAGTGCATTGGCGTGGGCGAGTTTGGGGCAGTTTACAAATGCGTGAAGAGGCTGGATGGCTGCTTGTACGCCATCAAACGCTCCCGGCGACCCCTCGCAGGTTCTGCCAATGAGTGAGTCAACGTTTTGTTCTCCACCAGACAACTATCATCCCACTTTGTAAGGCTCATTACCTGAATCAAATTTATCTGACTGTTTTTAATGTCCTCTCAGGCAGCTGGCCCTAAAGGAGGTGTATGCACATGCTGTTCTTGGGCACCACCCGCATGTTGTGCGCTATTATTCAGCATGGGCAGAGGATGATCACATGATTATTCAGAATGAATACTGTGATGGTATTATTATTACTATATTGGCATCAAAAGATGTATATATTATAAGATGATGCATTGACTGTAAATAGTGAGTCGGTTTGGTACAATCATTGTTTGTGTACATGTCAGGTGGAAGTGTCAGTGACGCCATTGTGAAGAAGGAGGTAGAGGGTGAGCTGTTTGCGGAGACGGAGCTGAAAGATCTGCTCTTGCAGGTGTCAATGGGTCTAAAATACATCCACAGCTCAGGTCTTGTTCACCTGGACATCAAACCAAGTATGTCTCGAGGCGAGGTTTTTACTTGGTCGTTTTTATTTCTTCTCAGGGTAATCAAAAATTAACTCTGTTGGAATTGTTATTAGGTAATATATTCATTTGCCAGCGTCCCAGCACAAGTGTGACATGTGAAGGAGAGAGCGAGGAGGAAGATGATGGAAGTACTCCAGCAGGAGTCATTTACAAAATTGGTATTGCATTTTTTTGTTGACTAAATTACTACCTTAAATGGGTTTTTTTTTTGTTTTGTTTTTTTTTTTGCTGTTGGTTCTGATTCCCGCTGTGTTCTGCAGGGGATCTGGGTCATGTGACATCAACCAACAGCCCTCAAGTGGAGGAAGGAGACAGTCGCTTTCTGGCTAGTGAAGTTCTGCATGAGGTAAAAATGTTGTGTAACCATTAGCTTTAGGAAATGGGGAAAGTCAGTTGATTGCACTGTTAAAGGGGAAAACTGTCATTGCATTGGTCTTGTATTAGTTGTTTCCTTTTTCTCTGCTCCCCAGGATTACAGCCACCTGCCCAAGGCAGACATCTTCGCTCTGGGCCTTACAGTGCTGCTGGCAGCTGGGGCTCCTCCTTTGCCTCAAAATGGAGATGAGTGGCATAGTCTTAGAGAGGGGCAGCTCCCCAAGCTGCCACAGGAGCTCTCACCTCCCTTCAGAGGCCTGCTTCAGGTACGCAAATATAAAGTGATTTAATTTAGCTGCCACCTATGTAAATTTACTTGTCGGCTTGTAAAATATATTTTCATTGTCAGTTGCTGCTGGATCCAGATCCGACAAAGCGGCCATCTGCCAGGGAGCTTTGCAAGCACCCAGCCTTAAGGGAGGAGAGGACTGGACCCCTGGCTGCTCAGCTACGCAGAGAACTCAATGTGGAGAAATTCAGGACAGCCATGCTTGAAAAGTAAAAAGGAATATTAAAGAATAATAACTAAAGCAACATCCATAACTTTGGGTTTCAGTCTGCATACTTGATTATCTTAGGCCTCCAAGTGTCGTAACATTAGGGTGTGACTAGAGAGCAAGTCCAGCAGATGGTGGTATTACACATTTAATTGAAAACAACTTGGCACTGACAACTTTTCTTCTTCACAGAGAGCTCCAGGAGGCCCGTCAGGCAGCTTTGTCACCAAAACAGAACCTACCACTTGGACTGAAACCCGCTGCTAAGATAGGGTCTCTACCTAAAACAGGGAGGAGATTAGTCGGTAGGAAGATGGCACGTTCGATGAGCTTTGGTTGCCCTGGATATGGAGTCTGAGTGGGCAATGTGAGATCCACATAGCTGATCTTTGTTCTACAGTGGGACTCCTTCAGCCTATCTACATGACAGGACAGTGTCACAAGGTGCGGCACTTGTGCTGGAAATGCCTGGATCGATGATCTTGTATGGACCTTTTGAGTGAACTGATGGAACTGAAGCACAAGTTTGGTTTTAAGGGACTAATGTCACTCTGACTGGAACAACATGTACACTGACAGATTTAACATGTTGGTACATGACAAGTTGGTCATTTTTTTTAGGTTTTTTTTTTTTAACTGTAAATAAACATTTTAAGCGAATCATTTGACTTTCTTTTTTTTTCTTTTTTCCTCCTAATGTCACATCTTGTCTGAGTAGTGACTGCAGTGTTCTGTGTGGTTCATACAGACATTTAAAATGCTACTGGAGAAAGCCAGAGCAGGGACTTTCCAGTGGAGAGTTGCTGTTATCTACATGAGCATGTCTGAATGTGAAACTGCCACTAGGAATGAAACTAGGAAGTAAGAGTGATTATACTGCTAATGAAATGGTTTTTCCCCTTTGTGGCCAGATGTTTATTAGATGTTGTCTTTGCTGCATTTGAATGTCAACAGTCTTTGTAGTCATTCAGGCCTTTTATGAAAGTTAACATGAAGCATTATATGAAGTGGCATAAATGTGAGCCACTTATTTATGGTAAATAAGTTTAACTAGACGAATCAAAGATGCACTACACGTATTGTAGGTGCTATTATGAGTTTGCAAGTACATGTCGCGGAGAAATTGATCTAAATCGTTGATCCGCAGATGTCTTTAGTTTAATTCTCTTTATATTTTATATTTCATAAGTCCCAGGGATTTCTGCTGCAAATGTCCTTTCAAAAAGTTGTAATGTGATAATATTTGTGTCAACCTTTTTTTCAATTGGTGATATTTTTTTTTCCTGAGTGGCCCTGAAGGCATCACTCCGCCCCCTAGCTCATGTCTAGACTTGCAGTTGTTTGCTCCAGCATTTGATGAACAACGCCACCAGAAGAAGTTGTTTGAACTAATGGCTCATCTGTAACTGAGTTCAGTTATTTGTATGAAGCTGTAAGCTTGCGTACCCGGCATAAGTGAGTAAAATTAACCATTTTTTAACAACTTATTTAGCGGTGTCATCAGTTTTACTTTTCCTTAACTTTAACAACTTAAGTGCTAAGGAGCTAGCGGTGACTGTAACAGCTAGCTTAGCTAGCTAGTTGGAAAGAAACGATAGTGTTAGCTTTGCGCTAGCTTACCCACAAGCGTAAACAGCTAAGCTAAATGTCAGAAATAATGATACTTCTGTAAACGTATGTTCTTGGTTTTTGTTTTGGTTCACATAGCACATAGTTTGTTGTGATTTTTTTTTTTAATGACGTGAATGTGTTTTTGTTTAGTGTCGTTTCTTCTTTGAGGCTGTTAACACCTATTTAATCATTTAGCTAACCGAACCGAAAGCGTCGACTTGTTCAAAAGTTACTTGTTGACAAGCTAACTTACTGTTTTCTGTTGTCGTTTAAATTTGATAAAGGCCGAGAGAGAGTACCGATGGACGACCTGAGGAATCTGAGCAGTGGGCAGGACGCCGCACTGGTCATTTTGGCCTTTCTTCAAGCAGACTGTAGCAATGTAGAGTACAACAGGGAACTTCACTTTCTGGGTAAAGAATTGGCCCAGGACAAGAACTGCAATGGCCCCAGAATACATACTCTGGATGATGGAGACCTTGAAACTGATGGACACCTGCCGAGCTCCATGACTATTTCTTTAGCCGGTATTGAGCCTTCAGTGGATCTGCGCAGTGAGTAACATTAACTGAATCAATATCTCTAAACTGGGATCAACAAGTCTGGTACAACATCAGCACTTTCATTTTTTACCTGGTTTGAGGTTCACTGTTCAAAGAAAAAAAAAAAAAAAAAAAGTCTCTTTCTGGGTGTTTTAAAATTAAATCTATGTAAACAATGGCAGAGGTAACATGTAAATTAACACTTTAATTTAACACACATATCAACATAATTTACAGTCCAAAAGTGAGAGCAACTTACATGTGACAAGTTGTTGTCACTTAACAGTAGCAAAACAACATCTGACTTAAACCGAAAGCAGGAAGTGACTTCTGTCAACCATGTAATGTGATTATAGTTAAAAGGATTTAATGAGGGCTTGTTGCTCTGGGTTTGTTTATGGCAACATTATTTTGATTATTCTCATGTTGCTTCCTGAAACATGAAATATTACTTGGACTGCAGTGTACTGTCTTGTTTTATGCAGGAAACCACGAAGAAGCAGCAGCTCTTCAGCGAGTTGCACATGAGCTGAGAGAAATTGCAGCCCAGCTCGAACACAATGTTGTGGCTGATGCTACTCAAAACTTGAGGAGAAACATACAGGCCACCACCAGAATCAGCGTGAGTGTGCTCCAACCTCATTCATTTTTGAATATAATATGAGGGTAAGCTAGGAAGGCGCATGGCATCGTGGTCATTATATCCAGTATAGAACTATATGAGAAGCCCTGAATGATTAATTTTAATATCAGTGTTATTTGTATTACTGGTAGATATACGTGCTTCTAGGTGGCCACAATATTCAAATAAATGCTGTGTACAGTTTTATTTTTATTTTCTTAATTTTACAACCTTATTTATGTTTACATGTAGAAAGAAGAAGCTAATTGTATATATTGGTTGGTTTCTTTGTTTGCCTCTGTTTTGCAGGACTGGAGCTACTACCTAAACCAGGAGGTGAAGAGGGTGATGCGGTGGGTCGTGGGTCTGAACCATCTGCCCCAAGAGCAAGTCGTTGTGGCTCTCACTCTCTCCCTGGTGAAGGGTGTGTGCGAGCAGGCCCCACAACTGCTGAGAAACCTCTTCTACACTGCACTGCAATACATCACCTCTTCTTCAAGCACCAGGTGACGTTTGGTTGGCAGATAAAGAGGAAATAAGAGAGAAAATGTGCAGTGGAAGACAGTTGAATCTGAAAGTGGCATCTGTTCCTCATGACCAGTCAACGGTGAAGCAAGATTTGTTGACTGTTTATTATCAAACAGTAAAATGAAAATGATTTGAGTTTACAGTTATATTTTGAAAACTGAAAATTTAACGTTTACTTTGAAACTTGAATTATTTTCTGCCTCATTATTACTAGTCTTTACTATTATTTACTCCTTTACTCTTAGTATTTTATTTCATACTTGAAATACATGATTTTTTTTTGCTTTAGATCCACTGTATATGTATGTACATGCAGATTTATGTTTATGTTCTATGTCATGTCCTGAAATAAATTGGTGGGAGATTTTGTCTTCTTCAGCAGACATTACATTTTTGACCTTTTCTAACTTAAACTGAAATGCACATACACAAATACAACACCACAAAATGTTTTTGTTTTTTTTAATGGTTTAATCTTTTAATTATTGTCATTTTAAACATTGTGTTGTAGGAAACTACAGGTAAAAAAAGTGTCATAGGGCCTGTAGTTGTTCATCCCGATCCATACTTTAGCCGTTTCCCTTTGAAAGCAGTAATAGTTTAAAATAATGTGCTAATGTGTAATACTGAGACATACATAGTAACATTGTTTCAGTATCAGAATGTGGTATTATGCAGTGTTGAATAACAGCTGACATAACTAACAATCTAAATAACATGTTCCCAATTGGTATGAGAACTACTTTGGTTATGTTGAATGTGAGGCAGTCCAGGGACATTCCACACTTCCTGTTTGAAAACTTTTTTAAAAATTATTTATTGGCTAGAGAAGATTTCCCCAGCTTGGTTCTGTTACACAAAAAATGTAATCGCAGCACAAGACGATTGTTTCAATTACTTTCAAATCAAATTATTATAACAGCATTTTGTAAGGATACAAAACTTCACAAACAGATTGATGCTGTTTTGATTGTCAAAGAAGAAAGTGTTGACCCTGATACTTCACTTTCTTCTCAGGGAGGGTATGGAGTTGATGTCCTAATTAAAAACACATTCACTGGGACATGGTCACATCAGTGGAAAGTTATGGCATGAGTCAGATACATCACGAACAGTGGAGCAGTCACAGTACAAAATAGTGAGGACTAAAGGCACTGAGCAGAAGAACTGCTGAAGAAAAGGTTCTAGACGGGAAGTTGAGATGAAAAACATTTCTATTAATAGGGAAGACAAATGTGCTGTAGTGACATTTCTTCATCTGGTGTTATTCTGCACACACTGGCACAGTAAACTTTACACATGCCTTGTGTCTTCCTGTTGCACTTTTACAAGCCATTACAAGTGTTTATGTATTATAATGTAACTTAGTGGGCTAAACTTGGCTTGCACAGTATATTCAAGATTACATACTCAAGGAGGAAAGTAATGCTCTGGGACTGTGTTCAATGCACCGTAACCTAAACACAAATAAATCAGTCTGTGGGCAGAATTTTTAATGTTTCACTTCACAAAAACTAAAACATATCGCATCTGAAGTAGCAATATATATAGAAAACAACTAGCCACTTTATTAGGTACACCTGCTCATTACATCCAGTTCTACTGGATTGTTTTAGCCCTGTGTGTTATATTTAGAGGTGTTTTCTAATATTTTGTCCACTGGTCAAAGCATTAGAAACACCTCTTAATATAATTTATGGCATAGCTGCTGTGTTGGATTGCATTAGATTGTGCAGTTGTACCTAATAAAGTAGCCAGTGAGTGTATAAAACTGACAAAGCAACAGTAATGTGGACTTTGAGTCTCTTTAGCAATAGGGGTGTTGTCAGTGAAGCTTCCATGACTCACATGGTACAAAACTGTCCAGACTATAAAAGCAGACAGAAACCAAAACTAGCAGGAGAGGAATTGCTGTTCTACATACTACATACTTTCCAAACAAACAGAAGAAGGGCCCAAGTCCTAAGGTTTAAAACAAAGGTTGCACTCTAAAGGAAGAAGTAAAACTAAAAAGGAGGAGTACGATGGAGTGCACTACTTCCCCTTTGTGTATTTGTAGCTGGTGGAGTGAAGCAGAAAGGTTGTGGGTGAGGTGAGATTTTGGTTTGCTGGGGGCATTTTTACTTTCACATTTTTAACCTTCAAAAGTATTAATTTCATAAATCCAATATAATTTATGACAAGAGTGTCACCATGTTTATACTAATACATTTATTTCTACCTTAGCATTTTGTAATTTGCATTATACCCCCCTGAGGAAAATACTATTTCCACCTGTATCTTAGGAACACTGCCATTATAGCAGCCAGCCCCACCAGCGCAGCCCCTCCACAGAGCAGTGATGTGAGCTCTGATGCCGGCTTCTGCTCCACTGGAGGCTCCTCACCTGGGACCTCTACAGGAGCCTGTAAGGGCGTTGAGACCGAGGACGTAGCCACTGCTGTCTCAGCTGGCTCTGTCACAGTCTCTGATTCTACCTGGAGAGGCACTGTGACTGGTTGAGAATGAAGCGCTGATTCTGTGGTGGCTTCAGGCTCTGCTGGTGCTGTTGGGGTTTCATTAGCTTGAGATGGGGGCACCACCTCAGCAGGCACTGGGGCAGTGGCAGCAGGTAGTTCTGGCTCAGGCTCTGATTCTACTGCAGGAACAGCTGAAGGTGCTGTAGGTTCTGAATCAGCAGGAGGGGGGACAGCAGCTTCCAGGACCAGAGGAGGCACCTCTGGTTCTGAGGAGATGAGGGAGGGCTCTGCTGACAGGCTTGCAGGCGTCTCTATTATAACTGGTTCCTCTAATGAAGTCAAGGAGGCCGGTGCTGTGGAGCCCACCTCGGCTAATGCAGGAACAGGTGGGGTCTGGTCCCTAAATTCCTCCCTGAGCTCAGCCAGCTCACTCTCTGTGCCTAAAACACTCATCATACTGTCCTCTATTGCTGCAGCTTCACTGCCTTCCTCCAGCAGCTCAGCCTCCTCGCGCTCTACGTGGACAATGTCAGAGTTGGAGGAGTTGTTTTCGCTGCGCTCTTCAGCCAGAGCCATGCCCTCATTGCTGTCCAGGCTCTTGACGTCTTCAGGGTCCATTGCACCAACGTGGGCCCAAGATTCGTGGCCGGCCAGAGACACAGGTAAACTTTCTGTCTGCCAGGAACTCTGCTCACTGCTGGCGTCTCCCGTGCAGAGCAGCGATGATGGCGAGCTGAGCTGCTTAGAGTGCTGCTCCCCTGACAGGATGTAAATGTCGTTGCTGTCTTCAGCAATGGTCACACTTTGTTCCTCCTCTGACACAAGTGTGAATATTTCTCTCTGTGGTTAAAGGACATGAACCAAGATTATATAAACATTCTGGGTGAGTAAAGAAGACTGAGGAGATAATGTATACACTGGATATCATTGTTACTTTGCATGAGACATAATAGAAAATCAATTTACTCATGGAAATCCAAAAACCTAAATTCTATACCACATACAGTGAAACTGAAATTCTATTCATTAAATCATCTTGTGGCCTTTGAACTACCAACAAATTTTCTAAATTTAGGGTTCAGGTAAGGACAAAGAAATGAAAGTGAACAAGAAGTGATCTGCTTGACTGCTTTATTCCTTGAGTCAGGCTTTGATGCCATCTAGTGGTATGAAGCTTATCCCCAGTGCTTGAATAAATCATCTAACACTGTCATATTATATAACAAGGATACCATTAATCATCTAAGTATGGATAACTGACACAGAGGTAAGCTTGCTCAAACAAAGTCCATATAAGTAGACAGTAGTTTGCTGAAGTGAATACACATCTGATTTCAAAAACATTACTGACAAATAAATTCCAGTTGGTTTGTGATATGTGCCATGCATTATGAATTATCCTTCCTCTCAGTCTCCTCTATCCTAACTAGATTGGCATCAGATCCACTCTCAGCTTCTAGCTGTTTCTTCTCTTTAACATGCACATCTTTTTTAGAAACATTTGTTTATGTTGTTCCCTCTCTTTTGTTGCCTGGACAGTAAAAGTTTTACCTCCAGAAGACATTTTAGTTAACCTCTTTAAGAGAAGGACCAGGTAAGAACGTGGATTTGTTTTAATGTCTGATCCAGCCTCACAGCTGTAAATACAACTGTAAAATGCATAAAGTTAAACCCCAGTGAAAACACACATATGAAAATGTCATTTTCTTTCCTTGTAACCAGAGAGATGTTGAGGTGTTATGTCAACATCTGTCATCTTTAAATTTTGCTGACTGACTGAATTGCACAATGAGCACAGAACAAGACATATACATATACAACCTTGAAGGTATGTTTTCTATTTTCACGACACTGGATGAAAACATTTATATTTATATGTTATGTTTTATGTGAAGCAGTAAAATCTAATGTAAGCACAGTGAGACCAGGCTTACATCGGTCTTACATCACAACGGACACTGGCAAATTTTCACTGCACAAAACAGAAAATAACCTTTTGTCTCCGGCAGATGCTATCCTGCTAACATTTGCTGATGTTAGCACTAAGCACAGGCCTCCCGGAGAGGAAAATTAATTGTAACCACAAATGTAGGGGAAACTCTGCGATCAGTAGGATTCACCTCTGCGGGTTTTGAATGTCTGCATTAAAGATCACTGCATATCATCCAATGTTTTAGTCTGGACTAAAGTGGTTGACAGCACAACAGAAAAGAAGAAAAGGTCAACCGTCTGTCTGAGCAGGAGCATCCAGCACATGACAAAAAAATGAGTGCAGTCAGTGACGGGTGTATGATAAACTGATAACTAACCAAACTTAACTGAGCTCAAGATAATTGGTATCATGTAGGTGTGACTTGTACAGATGAGATTCAGACAGAAACTGAGCACATAGAAACAGGAAGCACTTAATAGCATCCCTGACCGCTAATTTACATCTGCTCCACATACCTTTTTATTCAATTCAGTATGTAAACTATTCTCAATCTGCTGTATGTAAACATAACTTTTACATGTCATGTTTATGCTGTGAAGGTTATCTTCCTTACAAGGGCATTTACATTGTCGTGCACAGCAGCTGCATCCTGGGAAGCAGCAAGGAGATTAAATCTAACAGCGCTCAATCGTTATCCAACATTTGCTTTCTCTGTAAGCTGATTTGCATGTGGGAGAGAAAGTGTTTCAGAGAACCCTCACTCTCAGGATGCAGCTTCCCTATCAGTTAGACACAGCAGGACAGGGTTGCAAAACGTTGCTGTCAGTATCCAGGAACAGCGGCCTCACTGATCTGAAATCTAAACTGACATTAAACCTTAAAAGCAAGTTATACAGAGGGCTACAGTAAAAATGTAATTGTCAATTAATACTGTTTCCTAACTGTAATACAAAAGCACCAGTTCAAATACTCTTCCTACTCTTTCTGTAGTTTGGTAGGTGTGACACAAAGTTAAAAACAAGTTGTCATAAGGTACAGTCCAAAATCTCAATAATACAATAAATAACTACGCTTTAAAGCCTATTTTAATTATTCAGCAAAAATCTAATTAGAAAGTAACAATGAAAAAAAAGCACACCTGAGAAGAGAATACACATGACAATACACATCCCCCACATTGGTGTCCTCTAGCGCCGGTGAAGCTGGGAAACACGCTAGTTGTTCTGTTGACAGGCATGTTCCACAGTTCTCCACCTTTGCCCCAAGCCAAACGCATAAAGTGTACAAAACAATTCCTGCCAAGCCAAGAGTACACAGTCTACCTGTTACTATTCCCTTTTACTTCACTGTAACACATTATACTGCCTCAGTATAAAACATCAGAGGAGGGCTAAGCGACATAGACACTGCCCACATAAACATTTCTGGTCAAGTACTTGCTACATCCACACATGACTGCCACATACGGTCAACTTGCTGCATCCCTCTACAAATCCAAACATTAGATCTTGGTTGTTAAAAAAGCCACACATTCTATGTCAACAAAATATTAAACAATCTGGGTGTGACCATTGACATTCAAGTTTGGGATTATTTTGATCAATGTAATGTTCACTGGCTCATCTGCACTCTCTGACATTTATGAGGATTATATCATCGCTGTTCCTGATGGACAAGGACTGCGAGAGGTCACAGAGCAGCTGACTGAGTTGAATTAAACATAGGACTGAGTGTGGCTGTTAGATTGCTCATCAACATCCTACTGTACCTTTAATTTAATCTCTATTTTTTACTAATATGAGGAGGAAAATCAGACCATCTGAGTGGTAAATGGGGTAAAAGTAAAAATGGATGGGTGCCTGTTTAAACCTTGGCATCCAGCCACTGTATTGCTGCTGTAGCAAGTTTTTAGTGAGCTACAAGTGGGCCAGTCAAACCCCTGGTGATGATGTTTTTAGAGGATTATGAGTTATTTTGGGGCTTACTCAGCCTTCACAGGCACTTCACTCCGGTCCAGTCTCACATAAGTGCAGTGGTACAGTGATGCACAATGTTAGATGCAAAAGATGGAGAGAGCGTGCTCACATAACACAGGGGAGCACTGTTACACTGTACAGAGTACAACAGAGTGACGTGCCTCATCTGGGATCAGGCTGGAACCCTTATAGCACATTGTCCTAAAAATGTCATCAGTGCAGCTCCACAGAATAATAGCAGTATATATCACCTATATAAAACTATAGGTTTATAAAAAATGTTTTATTGCTTTTGAAGATATGCTGCTTTGACTATCAAAATATACTGCAGTAAAACAATGGATTGTTCTTTGCTAAGGGATCAGGTGCAATTGTCAGTGTGCCACTTTTAAACCTTAGGAGTCATGTTACATAATACTCACAAAGACAGTAATGTGAAATGTTTGATGTGCACACTCAGTTCTCCTGCAGAGAGGATTTCACTGTCAGAAGGACAGCTGATTCCCCAAGTTGCCAACAACAGCAACAATGCACGCAGACAGACTAGAATCTATTACCAGGTCATATTTTTTGCTTGCCCCATTTCCTCTGCATAGTAGCCCCTGGCTCTGCACTGCATGAAGGCTGTTGGTTTTGTTCCTGCCAAGTGAAGTGTAAGGTCATAATGACCCTCATTGTATTCAGATGTTGCAGACGTTATGACAACCATCCAAACCATGTTGTGTCAAGGCGAGTTTTCAGAAGGTGAACAGTTTAAAAGTAACCATTTCTAATCTGTGCGTTTTCGTTGTCATTAAAGTCTTCAAGGATGAATAAATGAAACATAAAAATTTAACTTTGCAATTATTAGCAATACGACATGCATATTTTTGATATCTCCTCTATACTTTTCTATAAAGTCAACTCGTACACTATATTCACATACAAACACTGTGACGAAAGCTAGTAACACTGTCAGCAAGGACCTGTTCAGCTGCCAGTTTGGCACTGCACTTACTTAGAGA
>OMLM01015538.1:52130-76233 GCA_900302695.1 Helostoma temminkii | reverse complement strand
AAAGTTAAAAATATATATATATATATATATATATATATATATATATATATATATATATATATTTATATATATATATATACAGTAGCATGACTCCAAAACAGTTAGCATTTGTATGTATTAAATAAAACTTTGGATGTGCATGTAACTGAAAACTTTACCCTTTGGCATCCATAGGTGCCCTCTGTTGTTACTGGAGTGACGTAGCTCGCCCGTCTCGCTTCATCAACTATCTTGACAGAGACATCCCTGTAGTTGCTGCGGTAACGTGTGCAGAAAGGCACAACCAGCGTCACAGGGAAGTGTAAGTTGACTCCTTCTTGAACCTTGACCCTGATAACTCTGCTGACCAGCTCCTCTGAGCCGGTCACCATGAGGCAGCTGAAGGAGTCGGCTATTTCACACTTAAGGACTTCAGCCACGCCTGCAGACGCTCTGATCAAGCAGGCATCTGGTACGTGTGACTGGCTGCCCTCCACTTTACCAGTGAGCCTGGATATTACAAGCATAGTGTACACAGACTGATTATTATCATTATGTGTGATGTACAGCGCCTTGAACTTTTCCATATTTTGTCACATTACTATCACAAACTTAAATGTCTTTTTTTGGGGGGGGGGGATTTTATGTGATAGACCAACACAAAGTATCACATAATTATGAAGTGGAAGGAAAATGATGAAAAAAAGTTTTTTACAAAAAAAACCCTGAAAAATGTAGCATGCATATGTATTCAGCTCCCTTTACTTCAGTGCAACCAACTGGCTTCAGAAGTCACCTAATTAGTAAATAGGGTCCACCTGTGTGTAGTTCAATCTCAGTATAAATACAGCTGTTCTGTGAAGGCCTCAGAGGTTTGTTAAAGAACATTAGTGAACAAACAGCATCATGAAGACTAAGGAACACACCAGGCAGGTCAGGATAAACTTGTGGAGAAGTTTAAAGCAGCGTATGGCACAACTGCAAACCTATCAAGACATGGCTGTCCAGACACTGACAGGCCGGGCAAGGAGAGCATTAATCAGAGGAGCAGCCAAGAGGCCCATGGTAACTCTGGAGGAGCTGCACAGATCCACAGCTCTGGTGGGACAGTCTGTCCACAGGACAACTATTAGTGGTGCACTCCACAAATCTGGCTTTTATTGAAGAGTGGCAAGAAAGAAAGCAATAAGTCATGTTTGCAGGACATGAGGAAGAAGGTACTCTGGTCAGATTAGACCAAAATTAAACCTTTTGGTTTATATGCAAAACGCTATGTGTGGCAGAAACCTAACACTGCACATCAGCCTGAACACACCGTCCACACCTGTCATGATCCATGTCGTTTTGTCCATCTCCTGCTCTGTCTTCCTGCTTTTTTCCATTCACTCACTCCCTGATCCACCTGGCTACAACCATACTCCTGCAATATTTTCAGACTCATAGGACCACACCCCCTATGCCTTGCCTTTTCTCACTCACTCACTCACTCACTCTCTGATCTGACCACACCTCCTGCTCCATACCTTCACACCGGTTCCCTCTCAATCAGCCAGCTGCAGCCCACGTGCAATCAAGCTCACTTCCTTAAATACCCTCAGTCTCTACAGACCCCTTGCTGGCCCCCTATGGGGGCTAGACCCCTATGTCATGTCCTGTTCTCTTCTTCTGCCAGTAGTTTTGGACTATTATTTACACCCCTGCCACTCTGTTCTGGACTCATACCTCTGGTTTGCCTCGTTACTCTTTTGTTCTCTGTCAATAGTTATTTTGGTTTTGTGACTGTTTCAGTTGTTTTGGGTTTTTGGCTTGGTTATTGTTTTTGTATCTGTTTAGTTCTGGGTTTTGTATTAGCTCCTTGTGTTCTAGGCTTCTTAGTTATTGTTAATCTCCTCAGTATGTTTATCTTCTTCACCTGTTAGTGTGATACTCTGTTCAGTCACTGAATTTTAATTCAGTTAGTTTGTATTTCTGTTTTTTGACATTTTCCTCCTTTGGAGTGATTTTCTGTTGTGACCGTTGTTAGTGTTTCTGTTACCTCTTATTGCATTTCATTAAAACTCCAAGTTTATCTTTCCCTTCTTGTCCTGGTCTGCATTTGGGCCTGCTTACAAAACCACATTCCTGGCAACACTGTGAAACATGGTGGTGGCAGCATCATGCTGTGGGGATGCTTTTCTTCAGCAGTGAAGCTGGTAGGAGACGATGGGAAGATGGATGGATCTAAATACATTGTGGGACTAGAAGTTCGTCTTCTAGCAGGACATCGAACTTAAACATACACTCAGAGTTACAATGGAATAGTTTAGATCAAAGCATATCCATGTGTTAGAATGGACCAGTTAAAGTCCAGACCTAAATCCCAATGAGAATCTGTGGCAAGACTTGAAAATCTGTGTTCACAAATGCTTAACATCCAATCTGACTGAACTTGAGCTATTTTGCTAAGACAAACAGGCAAGAACTTCAGTCTCCAGATGTCCAAAGCTGGTAGAGACATACCCCAAAGACTTGCAGCTGTAATTACAACGAAAGGTGGTTCAACAAGTATTGACTCAGGGGGGCTGAATACATATGCACACCACACTTTTCAGATTTGTATTTGTAAAAAATGTGGAAAGGTTCAAGGTGTATGAATAGTTTGCAAGGCGCTGTATGTAAGGTCGTAAAGGTCAACTTGAAACAAAACATATTGGAGACTGTAGGCAACGCTGCCTTTAAAATAGCTTCAAATTACATGTTTTGCTCACTGTATCATTATTATTGCTGTGTTTATCTTGGCTCTTAATACTGGTAGTTGGTAGCTGTAATGGAATAGTAAACATTTGTAGTTGAAACATGTTTTCAAAAATGCAGAAGTGGTTGGCTTCATGTTCTTGTCTTAATTTCTCTGATTTTTCTGGCATTTGGACAAATGTGGACACTGGTCAAAATGTGTGTGTGCTTTGTAAATAAAGCATTGCAGAGTTGAGGAATGAACCAAATCTTGTCCAGACTCATAATGTGGCACCATGTGGGAAGAAAAGCAAAAAGAGGTGTATGGCTTTTTAAAGCAGGATGTTGTTCACACTTGTTAACATTATGTTAAACTGTGCGTCTCAACACAGGTTTTAGAAAAATGTATTACGCTGGTGCCATTAAAGGCAGAAAACTACAAAACCTTACATATTATGCATCCAATTATTGTTCAAACTCAATGGAATTGAATTCTAGTGATGATCACAACCTTTCAAAAATTAACAAAGATGTAAATTTATTTAAAATGAAGCACAAGACATAGGGAATACTAATAACTAATTGTAAGATGGTTTAATAACCTAAGTGGAAACTAATGTGGGGTTACAAACCTTACTCAGCTTACCCTACTGTGATCCATTTGCTCTTTGTCTCCTCTTTCTCATTCACCAGCTCCATGTTTCTTCCTGGTTCCTCCAGTAAATCTTTCTGGTTCTCTAGAGAAACACAGTCTTCTTCATAATTCACTTGACATTTCACTTCTGATTCTTTCCCAGGTTCTTCCACATCGTTGCAGTCAGAATCGCCGAATATAAAGTTAGTTTGCTCAGCAACATCTGGCAACGACCCTTTATGACTTTGACCACCTCCATCCTCATCAACATCAGAATCGGATTCAACACGATTGTGGTTGTTCAGCTGATTGTTGCCATGTTCAGATTGCTCTGAGTCTTCTGGGTCTCTGGTTTCCGGAGGTGCTGCATCCATTAAGACCTGCCCTGCAGATAACTGGAGAATTTCTGTATCCAGCTTGATTGTGATTGTTCTCAGTTTGTCCACAATTATTTGTATGTCCTCTTCAACACTGTTAAAAATATTACTGAAGGAGTCTGAACAAGGTGCAACTTCACTTTCTGGCTCTGAAACAAAACATGGATATAATATGGGTAATGAGACACATTTTGAATTATTAGATTACACTATTCTACACTATAGAAAAAGCTGATTTACAATATTGTTGTGGAATTATATACCATAATAATGTAATAAAGACAAATGTCTTATGTTCTTAAAGTTCTACTGTACAGTACTGAATACAATGTGTGCAGGGAATTTACCTTTCAGATAGATTTTAAAGAAATGAATAAGCTTTCAGGAGTTATTTTAATTGACTCTTTCCGTCATGCACGGCTTGCACACTTTACCTGTTTTCAGTGGTTTAAAAAAAATCATTTCACTTTCAACTAACACGGAAACTGCTTGTCATGTTTTATTTTAACTTTCACTTCCACTTTACTGTCAGCGTTCAAAAGACTTCAAATCCACCAACGCCACCTACTTACTTCCTTTAAACAACACTAAACTCCTCGTATACCTGTGTTTTAACTTCTAAATTCATACTTCAACACCTAATGTCAGCTTCTGCCTTTTGTGTTTCTACATCAGCTGGCATGTGCCCTGCTCACTATGTACTGATTTATAGTCATGCATCAATTTATTCCTTAAACTAGTTGTTTCAGCTTCAGCTGTTTACATTTTAACATTTAATCTCCTGCTGAAACTCAAAGTACTTGAAATAACTGTGCAACTAATTCTACGTATAAACCAGCATTGTATACAACAAACCTTTATTGGTACTAATGCTTTAATTTATTTGCTTTTTTAAATGAACCTGACTCAACTCATACATCAACTATAAAACATAACTTGTAGTTTCAAGTCGAAGGACTGCCTTACAATTTCAACTCAACAAATGCAACTTGTTCTTCTACTACATGTTATCTTGATTCAATGTTGCATGCTGTGTTAACCTGTGATTTAGATTTTCCAATTTACTGAACGAGGTCGGTTCTTGTTTCAACTTTAAAATCTATGTGAACTAACACGATTAGCATTTTCTTCTCAAGCCAGTGTGTATTAAAAGCAGCACACAAATATCACATATGACTGATCATATTGACTTCAGAGGAAGAAGAGTGACCTGGTGTAAAAACCGTATTTTAACACCAACCTATGTCATGGTTCACACAGTTTTCACTAGTGTGAAAATGCACAACCACAACGTAAGGTAGATGTGAATTAAAGATTCACAGCAACTGCTTACCATAACTGTTTCCTTTAAACTACTAAAAGCGTTTGTAGGAAGGTTTCTTTATCAACTTAAGTCAGAAAAACTTATGTTTCTGAGTTCTGACTACAATAACTAGAACTTTTAAGTTGAATTATCTTGAAAATGTCAAACCTAATTTTTATTGTAGTTATTATTCATTGATGCTTTCATTCTAACATACACTAACTCAAACTACTTTCTTTTCAAACGACAGTACCTTGCTTACCATAATCTTTATAAATATATTACAAATTGCTAAAAAGCTCTTTCTGCATAATGCATAATGAAGTTAACAATTATAAAACCTAAAATTCTTCCACGATCAACCACTTGATTTCAATGTTCCCTTGACGCTTGAACTACTTTGTGTTTGGTGGCTCACATATAAAGACATTTCTAAGGCTCTAAAAGCTCACAACACATTAACACATTAACAACACATTTAACCTTTTGAAATGTTTCAACTTTTGCACAAAGCAAATTTAGAGCAGTGCGCTCACTTCCCATACCAGCTGTACATGGTTCCTGTTGATCGCTGCCCTCTGGTGGAGACTTGCTGAACATGCAGACACATTCTCTGAGGGCTCTTCTCCATGCTGTCACTCTGTCTGAATGAAAAACACTCAGCTCTCTCAGCACTTTCAGAACATCCTTCTTGCACTCTTTCTCCACCTGCTCTTCGACACATCTGCCTCTCCATTTTTTTCCCTTGTCATCTTCTGCCGGACTGAAAATCCCACCTTCACTCCTCTGTGTTTCCGTCCCTTCGCTCCTACACAGTTCTTCTCCTTTGCATCTCCTTACGCCCACTCTTCCATCACGATGATTCCCGCATTGTCTGACAGCTTCGAGCCCCTGAATAGTTTCAGTCAACATGTTGAGGAGGCTGTCATCACTCCTCGCACCACGAAGAGCTTCATCCATCTTTTTATTCACGTGTAGATTTGCAGGCACGCTGAGCTGAAAAGATACAACGGGTTAGTATTAGGAGTGTCTACAGTAACTTGACCTGTCTTTTTCATTTTCAGACCATGCATTATCCAAAAACTATTTACTCTTTTATACAAACTCACAGTGAATCATATCAAACATTAACTACTTTACCTTGTGTACCTTCTTTCAGATTTGGAAGCTGAAGCCCCCTGTTTGCTGTGTCCTTGGCACTGAGTGTTACTGGTTACAGCTTTTTTAGTTTACAAGAGCCAGTGGTGTATTTATATGGCTGCCAGTAGTAAAACATGTTGCCAAGGCGACCCCTGGAGGCGTGGTACGGAGGGACAAAAGAGGAGCCACAGAGCAAAAGACTGATAGGAAGACAGAGTGCTGTCCTCCAGATATACTACCCCTCTCTTCTATTCTTCCTTCACTCATTTTATTGCTGTTGGGTTCACACAGTAAAGGATGTCAGCTCTTCAGCTACACCCACTCCTGTATCATAAAACACATCTGGCAATTACACAGTGGTGGATTTTGCATATTATTCTTATTTAAAACACTAGAAAAGTCACATGTTTTAAAGGCAAATGGATGTTGAGCATAAATGCGGTGTGATTTTTGTGGGATATTTCTGGGCTTATAATTCTAAACCACAGAGAAAAAGAAGAAGTACTCAGTTGGTTTTAAAAAGTATTAAATGCAGGAATCTCATAAACCCACTGAAAAATTTCCTTAATTCAAATTCAGTATTAATGTCATCAAAAATGGAATAAACATTCTTATTAAACATTAACTTAGACAAACAGACATTATTTAAAAAATCTTATTATAAGTAATGATTATAAATTTGTCAGGTGACTTGGTCGTTTAAACGTAAAGAATTGCACTGACTGTTGTAAGATCATCTTAATGTATTTCTCGCATGGACAACTAGTTACTGTGTGTGTGAAATAAAGTGTTGGTGTAGAAGTTAAAACTAGCATGAAAACCATCCAGCTTGTACTGTGACTGAGTAGACGCACTTCCTGTAGTTACACTTGAACTCACGCAGGTCAGTACAGGTTGGGTAACTTGCATGTGTGGAATGTAACTGAACCTATAGTGTGTTAAGATGATGGTAGGTTGGAATCCTGCTGACTGGATGCTTGTTAACTCTCTGACATGCGGATGTAATAGATCCTAGTAAGATATAGCTTTAGTCAATGCTTAGGCCTGCTTGTTCAATTCTAAATGAAATAAATCTGGATTATCTCCTCTCAACAGGAAAATAATGTATTACACCACTATTACATTTGCTGTTATAATACTGTTTGGCATAACAAAAAAAGATGTCCACACCAGACATATCTATAGAGCTGAATTAGATCAGATATTTTAACTCCTCATACTCATATTAGATAAAACATAGGTAATGTTTGTTTAGTGATAGTTCTGTTTTACTGGAGTGTCGCATGCAGTGAACCAGTGTGCACGATAACAGCAGTCACCAATAATCCTACTATTTACTCCTGTGTTTTTGCTACTGTGATATATCACCAAAGACTTTACAGACGCAGGTGTGTGGGAACACAGCACTGCTGCACTCTGTCACCATCATGTGGTTGCTTCTGCACATTGTACAATGTCATATTATTATTTCCTGCATAATGCTTCATAGGTGATGTACTGCTAGTAGTAATAGTGCATCACCTATCACACACACAATACATATATAGGTGTGTTTATTATAGTTTTAATACTTTAATTGTGTCTTATCCATATTTAATCTAAGGATGTGGAAGTTTTTGTGTATCACAGTCAGATCTGCAGCACAAATTCCAAATATTTACTTTTAATATTCAAAATAATATAATAAATGATAAAGGGTGCACGTAAAGAAACACAAGCTGTTTATTTTCCCTCACACAGTGTGTTTGACTGGCAGACTGGTGCATTCCTGTCTGTGCTGAAAAAGTAGCCTTGGGCCTCCAGATCAAGCTGGGACACGTCGGTATCCTCAGCCAAACACAACAACAGCCTCCACTTTCTGTTTCTCCATCAGATGCACGCAGGGTTTTTAGTGAGAAAACTCATTCACTTAAACAAGCTGAGCTCTAATACGCCGACACATTGTGAACTGGCCAGTGCCGCAGCAGGGCCCAGCTGGACATTCGCACCGCTGTGACCTACAGTATTTAGCTTTAAAGGCAACACACAGACTATAAGTAAAGTCGGTGACGACTTCACTTTTTCAACCCGCACCGCCGCTGGTACTGAATTCCTGGCGCTGAAATGGGCGTGGAGTAACTGTGAACGAACAGTCGGGGTACGGAAACAGAGGAGTGTGTAAAAGCACGCTGTGAGGGCAGCGGACACAAGCTACGGCGGCGTAATGTGACACGAAGTGGACACAAGGGGTGCGTAAAGGTACGCGGATGATGCCGGAGAACACCTGCTTTTGACTTGTAGGTAAGTTTTGCAAACGTAACGACGGCGTGTGGCGTCAGCGTCCTAACTCACAGCGTTTAGCAGTTAAAACCAGTTTAAAGATAACACGGGACTGAATTAACCCGGACTTTAAGTGTCATCTGTGACTTTGCATTCAGAGTAAGTGCGGTCTTCTAATGAGCACATTACACAGCTGCTCGTTTCACTGAGAACGCACCCAGGCTTCTGCCCAGGCGGCGCAGTTTGTGGGCAACTTAATAAAAGTTGGTTAACTGCATTTTAAAACCGCAGTCTCTAATAAATACGTGCGACTTAATCCTCAGATTCCATTTAATACTGAGGTCGAGCGGTGTTTGAACAGACAAAGCAACTTGCACAGGTACTTTTCTCAAACCAGGAAGGACCCACTGGACTTTGCTCAAACAGCTTGACTGAGGGGCACGCACAAGTAATGTGTGGTGATGCGCGTGCACGCTGTGACTCACCTCTTACTGTAACCCTACCTGTAGTGAAGCAGAGGGTTGTATAGTGGGTGTAACACTAAGAGTCACTACCCCCAATGCGCTGGCAGCTGTGCTCTTAGACATTTGTTTCCTAGAGGAAACAATAAAGTGTGTGCACATACATTAAATGCATATATTGCATGTGTGTTTGATTTTTGCCTGCGTGCACATTTGGCATGTGTGTGATGTGTTCATCTTGTACAGTTGTCCTGCAGTGTTATCTGGTGATCTACCCACTTTGCAGGCTTTGGCACTGGGCAGTAGCTGCACATCAGAACTCCTATATATAGCCCTCTATAATGTTTGCCAGCTGTCTGTGCATGCTGTGGTGTGCAGTTTGCGTTGGTGTGCAATCGTGCGAGTGGGCGTATTAACGCTAAAAGGCCAAGATGTAAAAAGGGTCAGGTCAAATGTGCGGGAAAGCTTTGGCGTGTGCTCGCGTTCACACAGCTGGGCTGGTGTGATTGACTATATCTGAGCACAGAGACTGATGTGTGAAGCTGAAGACTTTCATTTTGCGTCATTTTTAATATAAACTATCTGAAGCGATTTAGTGTGTGTGGGGATGCATTGTGTCACTGAGTGCACAGCTGATTTACCTTTGTGCATAAATATTGCTGACCTTTGCACAACATACCTGCATATCAGTGCGGAAATGTCACGGGGGGAGATAAATTATAACTCGCATCTTAATAAATAAAAACAATAGCTATGATTCTGCTCTACTAGCAATGTGAAACATTCAAATGTGTATACATGCACATGGCACAAGGTTGTGTTTAGTTGAAAGCAGAAGTAACACGTCGTGCCCCCTGTGTAGCGTAGTCAAAAGAGAAGAAGTGGATGTGACAAGATACTAATGATGATGTATCTTCCTGTAAGGTTCTAGTGTTTGGTTGTTTGAGATGTAAAGATAATTAGAGGAAAGTGGTTTTTCAAATGGTTCGTATGGAAACATCAGGAAATGCACAAAAGGCTGCTGTTGTATGTTGGTAGGGGTTTCACGCCGCTGCGTAAAGCTTAGGTTTTCAATCTGTGCAAATGAAAAGCTGCAAATAGACGCTATGAGGTAGATTTCTGGTGGACTTTCAGCAGAAATGCATTTGTTTGGTGTTATATAATTTCAGTCAGCCCTCAGTGTAAGTCTCTAACTAACCTGACCACACTGCACTGCTAGAGTGGCATGCAATTTCCTCATAGCTATTGCTGTTTCCTGCTGTTTCATCCAAGGGTGTTGCAAATGCATTGTAATTTTGACTGACGTGTGCTGACATCTGAATGTACATTAAGCTCAGAGGAAGAGAAAATATTATATAACTATCGTGTGATTGAGAAGATCGAGGCCGCTCTCGTGTCTGTAGAGTCAATGTGCAGCTGAGGTCATTCGTTGCATGTCGCACTCTCTCTCTCCCCGTGTCTCCACTTTGAAACTATCGAAGGCTAAAATGCCAAAACTAATAAACGCAAAAATTAAACTGTGCCGTGTTAAGCGAAACCGTTATGACACGTAGCTTCGAACATAACCACCCCATAAAAGTGCAGGTTCTCTTAAACAGCCTTTTTTTTTTTTATATATAGATTTGGAGTTTCCTCAGTTTTCAGTCTTTATGATCAGCTTATCTAAATTATTTATCTTAACGCTGTGACTGCGGTTCGTTAATAGTATTTAATCCGCTCGTTGCAGGGGGAAACGTATTTCCTAGAATATAGAAATATTCTTCCTTCAGGTCACGGTTCCACTGTTGTTGTGTATTAATGCTATTAACTGGTTTTTAAAGGTAAAACTCGGATCTTAAAAATTTTCTTCTAAGACAAATCAACTTTAGCTAATGTTTGACATTTAAAATACAAATCTAGCACACATTTGAAATCATTCCTGTTAGAGATAATGGATATTTCAAAGTTTAATAATCCTGTCTGTGTTGCAAGAAGTCATGAACTTAAGATATCGAGGAAGTGTGTGCAGCCTTTGAAGTTGACTAGTTTTCCTTAAACCATTACTCACTTTTTTCAATCTTTTTCTGTGTCTACAGTTCAAAACTGGACTACTGCATCTTTTTCTATGGTCTTCCTCATGTTGCAGATGTGGAATTAGAGCACTATGTTGCAGCCTCTAGAGCCCAGTTGGGAGCTTGTGGAGTGGCTATCGACTCTCCACCTGTCCCAGTATATACCCTGCTTCCAGAAGGGAGGATACCTGGATCTGGAAGACTGCAAGAACCTCACAGATGAGCACCTCCTGAAACTTCAAATTCTTCCAACAGGCCATCGAAGGCGCATCCTCCGCAGTTTAGAAGCACTGGGTTTGAAGCCACGGAGTAGTGGTGAGGATGAAGAAGATAATGATGGAGGGCAGCAGCAGAAGCCCGTCCCATACCCAAGGTACATTTTCCTCAAAAATAAAAAGAGGGCGACTTCATGTCAGCAACCCCAAACAAAGGAGAAGGAGCATGGTTCGGAGGGGAGTCAGACTTTGCCACCAGGAGCCGGACTGGGAAGAGAAACTGAAGATATCACGGAGAGGAGATACATCCGTCCACCTCAACCTGCCCCACGTAATCCCAAGAACATCTCGACAGCTGTGCGTGAACCCACATATGTTCCTCCTTCTGTGTCCTCCAGCAGCAGCAGCGAGTCTCTCTCTATTTCTGAAATGCCATCGGACTGGGAGATTTCCTCAGTTCCATATCACACAGTGACTGGAGTCCAGGGGGGGTTTCATGGTGAAATGGTGGAAAACTCCATATATGAGGCACAGTCCAGTTTTAATGTTGCTGAGGTTCCACGGCTCACTCGCTCGTACCGGCTGAGGCACCGGCCTGTTCCTGAAATCCCGAATCCGACCATACCACTACTTCAGGACAGGTAGAGGACAGTTCTAATTAAACACTTGTTTATACTCTCATGCTGAGGGTTAGATGAGAAGACTGATAACACTGTATTATAAATGTTGATTTAATTAGCACATATGATGGTCAAGGAAGCCATGGAATATATATGTACAAATAGTTTGAGTTTTTTAAAGTTTACGTGCAGTTCTTGAGGATTCAAATCAATAAAGGAGAGCAAGGTGAACACCATCCGGACATACGCCAGATTTGCTCATTGCTATTGCATGAATGAATACGAAAACAAGATTTCTTGCTTTGCCCTCAGATTTAAGCTGATGGACAACTTGAGAAGTCTAATTTCATATCCAGATTTCCATTCCATGTATATCAATACTACACATTTTTGTACTTTTCAACTATGAAGCTAACTTTCCACAATCTATAGTAAAGGCCTTTACATCTATCAGTACGTGGTGTTACCTACAGTGATTCCCCCACATGTTGGTGGTGGTTCTAATCCACGGATTTCTCTTCCTCCTCAGGAGTACACCACCGGCACAAACAACTAGCTCTCAACACCTAACCGACTCCGAAGGTCCCAGCAGTGCAAACGGCATACAGAAAGGTACATGCAGTCTTTCAGCTGCATCTGCTTCGTCTCTGCTATGAATATTTCATCTGGCACTAGAGTTAGCGGTGCTGTTGTTTGCACGGATGAAAGAAGAGAGACTAGATGAGGGTTGTGCGTGGGTGGGGGTGTGTTTCCCATGACAACAGCTATGTCGTGGGAAATGGCGTTGCCCCCTTTTCGAGCGCTCATCTCACAGGGAATATGCGCTCTCACATCTTGTCCCTCAGTGCGACCCTGTAGTGTGTATTGCTATCGCCCGGTTCTCCAAAGTTTTTTCAAAGTTGTTTAACTTTGCTAACAACACACAGGCTTGTAGTACAACTAGTACAAATATGTTTTTGCCTATTCCCTAGCTGTATTTACTGGGCTTAGTCGACCCTCATGTCTCATCTGATAAGATACTACGTGAGCTGCTTTCTGTGCCAAGGTAGAGGTGTTCTCCCAGGATTATATGGCTTTTTTGTTTGATGACAATCTGTGGGAATGCTTGGCGAACACCCGCGAACACGTCAGTCTTTCCGGGACCACGTTTGACCGCACCGTAACACGATCGCTTTCAGCGTATCAGTTGATGTCTGTCCATTTCTACACCTAATCTCCCCTCACTTTCCTTCCTTGACTTCCCCTTCCTTGTTGTGTGTGCTTGCAGTAGTCTCTTGGTAGACCTTGTTTTGCAAACTTTTTCTCTGCATGGAACAAGGCAGGGGATGAAACTAGAGAGAGAGAGGCAAGGCAGAGATGTGAGCGAGGAGGAAGCAAGAGGAGATGGATGCAAAACAGGCTGAGAGATGGAGGAAGAGGGAACCAAGGTGGTCCCAGAGCAGGGAGATGGGGAGCTCTACTAGCAAACTAAATTTCCCTTCACAGCAAGGTCTGGCAAGGCGTTATTTGACATATCATTTTACCCAAGCAAGTTTGAAGAATTTATTCCGAGATGAGATTCAGAACTTAAACTAACACTCTAGCAGAATGATTGTTGTATTCATTCAAAATCGTTTTAAACACCCTCACCTATTACACATGTATCTAAATAATAGTATGAAAAGTCTTGTTGAGATAACACAGTCTAGGCCAAAAATTAAATTGTTATAGTGAAGTAAGTTGCTCTGTAAGTTAAAGTGCATTATCTAAAATAATACTCTAAGTTATGGTACTTCTGCTTTCAAAGTTATATGTGGGCGTTTGTTATGACAGATATGGCATATTCATATCGAAGACTGCACGGCATACAATATACCAGTGCTGAACTAGCCCAACAAACAAACAGCAATTTCATATTAATTCTATCTTTCATACAACTATGCCCACTTGTGGGCTTATAAATTCACAAATTCATATGAGCTAGATGCAAAAATACTATCATGCATATAATAACAGGTTCTATTTACAAAAAAAAACTAAACTAAAAATAAAAATGTATGACAACATATTTACTGTGTAGAGCTGGAGAAACCTAAATAAGTACAAATAATTCATGTTTTCTTCTTTTCCAAGCTTTGAGCTTTGATGTATGTCAGCAAACTGACACACATCAAAGCTGAACAACTTTCTCAATTTTCATCCGTACACAAGAATATTTCATGGGTTTGTGGAGTTGTTTCATAGAAAATTGACTCTCTTATGTAATGTCAGCATGTGCGGTACAAAAGAAAATTGGGCTCATTTTCCACTTCTTTCAAATCATTCTGTTTTCCTTCTGAATATTTTTCAATCCTCAATAGCAAACCTCAATAGCCAGAGGAGGAATCGTAGTTCTCGTTTAGACAAGAGACAAGTGAGATACACAATATGATTTAGAGCCAGAGTTAAGTTTTATATGTATTTGTCAATAATAATAATAATAATACTAATAATAATGCTTTAAAGAATTAGTTACTAAAAAGTTATACAAAACCTAAACAGATGTCAGATTACATTTTTGGTATTTCCCATTAAAAAAACATTTTATTGATTGTACAGTTAATAAATTTTTGCCGCTCTGTGAGTATGTTGAGTTTAAAAAGTGAGTTCACCTACGAGAACTTTCACCTCCATCTCATGGCTTTCGTTTAGAGGCGTCATTGGCTCAGTTATAATGCTGTGTTGTCATTTTCTTACTAGCTTCCTTAGTAAAGATTAGGGAAGTAGTACTGCCTGTGCCAACCTCTCAAGCTGCAGTTTACATGCAGTTTGCTTGTCGGTCTAGACTCGTATTCGAATGAATTCATCCACGATACATTCCTGAGATTGCGATGATGAGAATGGGGCAGACGAGAAGTGCCAGATATGAGGAAATTCCCTAAAGGTGCCCAACCCAAACACATAATGCCTCCAACCATGGCTGCTGATGTTGTGGAGGCATAAAAAGGATCATATTAGCATGATAAACAGCTATTATCATCAACAGTTAAACAGAAATCCTGTTTGCCTTCTCAATCTTGCTTTTCTTTAACTTGAGTCATGTAAGCAGTGATTAGAATAACAGATACAGTATTTTTGGTGACTGGCAGTTCTGTGTTGTCTGTGCTTAACATCGGCGTCACACAGAGGAGCGATAAACTGACCTGTAACTCCCACACTTAAAAGGATGGAGAGTTGATGCTGAACAAAATCAATCTCCTCGCTAACTCTGAGGACTGCATCTAGATCGCTTCCCAGACTACGACTTCAGAGACTTTCTGTTCAGGAGCAGATAAGGACGCGGAGTGGTTGACTGAGAGAAACAAAAGCAGCAGACAGACCCGGTCAGTGAGGGAAGAAGAGAGGGAATCAGACAGGAATTGAGTGGAGTAACGTATGGTGGCCCTTGGAGAGAGTGGTGAGTGGCCTGAAGGTCAGCTGATAGATGATGATTGATGGTTGCGGTCTACCCACAAAGCCTTTCTGTAGAGAGAACCACTGTGTTGGAGTGGATTCTATCATCAAGTAAACTGACCCCTTCATAAAGCTGACCATGCCCAGCACATGCCCTTTATGTTCCTCTGTAATAACATGCATTGCTAGGAAGTTTGTGTCTTTTTAAAGTAGTACGCTCACGACTGTATAACGATTTGAGTGTCTGCTCGTTTGACTGTGCCTCCTTTTATGCCTGCGTCTGTCTCAAGGCATCTTTCTGTATCGTGAGCGTGTTTCGATCTTTATATCCCATCGTCTGCCTGCGTATCTGTTCCTCCGCCAGTGTCTGTGTGTGTCTAGCCCTGTGGCGGTGTCTTCTGGCCCTCACAATCCTCAGGAGAGGGTGATGTCATTTTTCACAGTGACAGGCAGCAGCCCACGCAGGGTGGCCCCAGGTCTCCAGACTAATAGTGTCTGGCCAGCGTCTCTCTGCTCTTCATCTTCATCCAACGACCACCGACCGCGGTCCCTGCAGGAGCTAAGACAGAGAAATGGCCTTGGCGGTGACTTTGCCTGTTTGAGACAGACTGAAGAGGATCATACTCCCAGTTGAGCGAGGAAAGGGGCCGAGGCAGAGAGATATGCCTGCTAAAACAAAATTTAATTGGTTTACTGCTTGCATGGATAGGAGGGTAGGCAGATTTATTCAGATCAGTGAGTTGGTTTAATCAAAGGGCACTAAAACATCTGAGTGATTTAAAATTTAACTGGAACAATCCTGTTAAGCTCCTTACTTTCATGCACCATGTTTAGGCCTTCAGACTGTTTCAATGCCATGACAAAACCACTATTGTCTTGTCTCTGTGTCCTTTTTAGCTTCACTTCAAAGAACCTTGACGCCTATTGCTCCCTACGGAGAAACATTCCTGTACAACAACCCTGAAAGCACTCTGGTAAGACAGCGCACACTCCCACTAGTGGACAGTGAGTAGCAGCTTGCTAAAGAGGAACAGACATTTCTCAGATCTTCATCCTCATCAGCCACAGTCTGTACACCCAACTTCCCTCTGAGCGCTAATGTTGTCAACATAGACACATAGTGGAGTAGAAAGCGCGCTTCTTTCAGTTTGCCCCCTGAGGTTAATAGAAATGTCACCAAACCACTAAAGTTAACATAGCTTAGTGCAATAACACGATAACAGTGTCTGACAGAAAGATGGACACTTTTTTCCACCTGATTCTAATCTCTCCTCTGCTCTGTAGGACCAAGGTGTTAAAGAAGATTTACAGAAAGGCTTTAAAGAGAAGACGAGGCAGAAGAAGCGGAGGTACGGTATACTCCTGTGCTGCCATACTGCGTTCCCGTGTTTCGGGTGTGAACGCAAATTCAAACGTTCAGAAAGAGAACTGATGACTGATTATGTTTTGTTTCAAATCTCAATTGTAACATGTGACATTAAGAATTCATGATCTTGTGTGATTGCAAGTTGAAGTGTACGTGCAGAACGGCAACAACATGTTACAGGCCTCATTTCATACGCTTACATCCGTCTTTTTAAATGGGCCTGTTTCTTAATAAGGTTAATATTAGCATATAATATGTTGTACCACAGAATGGCTGCAGTTTTAGAAGTAGTTATACATTTCAGGCTTTAGTGTGACAGCGTAATGATAGTTTTTGCACTTCAAGTGTGAAGCTTTTGGTGGACAGCGGTCAGGATTGGCAGCAAACTGCAAACAAGCCACAGCTGTGATGTGCTGTGTGGGGGCGTTCTGATACTTGTCAGTCACGACTAGTGTTCACTTTCCCCATGCTGCCCTCCGTCCACCACAGCATGAAAACCACTGGGTTGTGTTACTTTTGCAGGTGATGGTGTAGTCACTCACTTAAAAGCTCATAAAGGTTCCAGGCTGTTTATCAGTGGGACTCGCAGGATGGCTGAGCATAGTGTCGCATTTAGTCTCTTACGGTGAGCCCCCGCTGCTGATGTAATGCAAAGTGACACAAAGATAGGCTAACCGATTTTGTGCTCTAGTCCACATATCCATTAGCTGTCAGTCAGCTGCATTCTCAGTTATGGAAAGATACAGTAATTGGACATAATATGATTGTGCTGGTTAAAGAGAAACTGTGAGAAACAGTTTTCACTTCTGTTTCCTCGTCTTTATTTCACCCTGTACCCGCCTGCGTTTAGTCAGTTTTTATCTACCTATAACAGATTACTTTTACCAGGACTAGAGTCAAGAGAGGGAGGAGTATAGAGCTGCTCTGGCTTGGCTCAAAACTACTACTAACATTTCTAAAGCACTAATTAACATTTTTGTATTTGATCTGTTTATCTGTATTCAAGTTGTGGAGAACACTTCCTGTTGCATAGACACAAGGTGGTATTGATTTATTCATCTACTGTAACTGTTGGCAGGAGAAGAATACGTGCAGTATTTGTAAGTAAATAGATGTAAATGCTCTGTATTTTGCATATAGTTGTGCTTTAGCATAAAGACCGGAAGACTGCTGGCTTCAGTCTTTATGCTAAACTAAGCTAAACATGACATGTAGTTTGTACTAAAGATGCTAATTTCACAAAATGTTGACAGAAAGCCTTATAGAAATGTGTTATGGATTCGAATTAGCTTTTAGATGTTTCAATCAGTAGGATGACAATCAGGTGAGAGTCTGTGAGGCCTTGACCTATTTAGAGAAGAGATAACTGGCCATTCGCTATCACCAAGTCAGTAAGTTTGTAGAAGTTTGTCATGGCTCAAACAAAAGGAAATTTGAAGAGCTTAGA
Organism: Helostoma temminkii; assembly: GCA_900302695.1. Taxonomy (NCBI): domain Eukaryota; kingdom Metazoa; phylum Chordata; class Actinopteri; order Anabantiformes; family Helostomatidae; genus Helostoma; species Helostoma temminkii. The sequence continues at coordinate 58,258 of OMLM01015538.1, read as the reverse complement.
AGAGGAGGGTTTGATGCCCGTCTGGCTAACAAAAGAATATACAGTATGAAAATGACTTTGGACTCTGTCAGTCGGCAGATTGTGTATAGACATAATTGAGAACGTGCAGCAGCTTTTTACCCTCCTTACAGGCAACAAGACAGGCAACATTCCAGGAGGCCACATTGGCTAAAGGCTAATATCAGTGTTCATGAGACCAACATTAGGAGAACACTAAACAACAATGGTGTGAGGAGGAAGCTGCAACGATCCAAAATAGAAAAAAACTTAAGGCCACGTGGATAAGCCCGAAGGCTAATGAAGGAATAGAATATGTGGATGCATGACACCGAAAGAGAAGTGTTATGATTAGTGACGAGCAAACACCACATTGCAGCATAATAATCGTATCTTATCTGTGGCGGGCGTGTTAATAAAAGGAGGCATGAGTTGAAGCTGTTCTGTAAGAAGGATTGAGCTAAAAACCCTCCCAAGCCGATGTGCAGGGCTGATAAACGGTTACCGTAAGCGTTTGAAGTCGTAGTTGTAGGGAGCAAACTAGTTACTGTAGTCACAGGTTCACATACTTTCGCAGCACAATATAAAAGATGTGAAAGTGTGATCATATTTGTGTGATATTTATGCAGAAATAGAAAAAAACTCTATAGAAGTTTATGTTTGTGTTTTTGTCCAACACGAATGAAGATGTTAAAGTTACTTTGTAACTTAACTTTTTTTTTTTTTAATAAATGAACATAACAGGGTAACTTAACATCAGCTAAAAATATTTGTGTGGTTTACATCCTTCTCACTGATGTGAGTGAACACTGCGATGCCTCTGTGTTAGATGTGGTTACGTTTAACAGATCAAGCTTCAGTTGTGACTAAACCACAACTACCTGTAGCAGCGATACTTCTGAAAAGACTTTCCATGATGAAGTGCAATGAAAGATCTTTTTCATGCTATTATTAAAGCACTGATTAAACATTTGTTTGGTACCTAACACAAAGTGTCACCTGTCTTTATACAGAAACAATACACCTAAACAGAACAAGGAAAAAGATTCTCCACCAGCTTCAAAGATCCTTGACCCCTTCAGAGATGAATACTCGACCGTGGATGCGTGTGCCAGCATTGTGCCGCGAGACATTTCGGACCAAAGTTTTGCAGTGACCCACGACGCTCTTGCTGTTGCACCAGCTGCCTCTGGCCTCAAGGATAGAGCCTTGATCATGGTGGACTGTGACCTCTACTCTGAGCCTGCAGAAGCTCAGGGGGCTGTGAGCAAAAAGCCGCTGCCTGACATTTCTCCTTACGCGTGCTTCTATGGAGCCCCCAAAAACCAGGTGCTCAAAGTGGGTTGGCTGGACAAACTGTCGCCTCAAGGGTAGGTGAAGCTACTCTTCAAGCTAATGAGTTTATTTAGAGAGCCAGTTTACACAATCAGACTGTATAACATCCTCTTTATCTGGTGTAATGACACGTGCATCTGCACGCAATTCACGTGGCTGTTGTTTGTGTTGCGTCTTGACACTTCAGTGGGACTTTTTTTTTTTGGTTATAAATACTTATTTTCTCTTACGATTATTTCATGATCTTACTCATCCGGACATCAAGCGGCGAGGAGCCTCATCAGCTCCAGCAAACCCCTCACTCTGTTTTCAATACATCTTTCTTTTGATGATTCCTTAAAACTGATAAACGTTATTAGCCACAGGTCCCCGAAGTGGATCTGTGCTTAACACGCAGAACTGTCAAATTGAAGTTGGCAGATTATTTTGCCTTTTCTGGCAAAACCAGAGAAAGCTGGTGTTATGAGTTTGTATTATTTCATGGTTGCTTAAAGTCAGCGCTATCAATCATCTACTTCCTTTTCACAGTCTTCTCTCTTACCACCCTATTTGCATAGGTTTGGCAAACTGCCTTTGGGCTGTTTAATATTCAGACTGAAAGTGGCCATTTGTTTTGATTATCCTAATTGACAGCTGTTGATACAACTCTTGACATTAATGAATCAATGGCACAGTTGATGAAATATGAGTGCCTTTCCAGAGCAGCTTTAGTTACTGATGTACTCTCTTGACTGTTTCAGTTTAATGCACCCACAGCAAGTCTAGTTTGGTTGAATTCGGAAATGTAATAAAAACATTTTCACCTCGACTTTTCACTCCTTCTTGCAGAAAATGTGTGTTTCAAAGGAGGTGGGTGAGATTCGATGGCAAGACTCTGGCCTACTACAACAATGACAAGGTGGGTGCCAGAAAAACACTTGCACACACTAATGGCTGCCAAAGCATAAAACCTTTTGCATTCATGTGTTCACACATCCCCTCCCTCCTCCTGTTTACTGCTGACACACCCACAGCCTCCACATGCGCACAGGCAGAGTCTATTTCTGTTCGGAAATCTTTATCATGAGCAGCTGAGCCAAGTCCCTAAGTGTTCCCTTCTCTTTCCCCTCCTCCTCCTCATTGTCATCATCATCATCATTAGCTTGGCAGGCTAAAAAATGAGGGGGCAAGGACGGAGCAACATTATGCCATGCGTGACGGGCCAGCACTCTCTGTGCCCGCCCAGCCGCACAGTAAAGTACATTGATGTTGGCACCTCACCAGTTCTCAGAGAAAGAAAGAGGCAGAGGGCAAAGGGAGGAGAGGGAAGACTCTCTTTTTGCCTCCCTCAGCATTTCTCCCTCCCTAGAACTTGCTTCATTCTCCTTCTGTCTGACAGTCGAGTTTGAAATTTGGCTTATCGTTGTCAGCCTTGCTGTCAGACGGATGAATGAGAGGGGGAAAGGGTGAGTGAGAGTGAGAGTATGGAGATTAAAAAAGCTAACACAAAACGCAAGCAAGATGGTAGTGAGCTCCGCGTTTTAGCCCGGACACGACGAATTTGTGTTGCGCCAGCATTTACAAAATGGTTGTAAACAAATAAGGAGACTGGATCTTTGCAATTTCACTCAAACAAATACATCAGAATCGCCTTGTTTGCCACTGCGCTGCAGTCTCATTGAATTCTTTGTGATATTTTCGTGACTGTGTCTGAATTTTCATGTTTTAATCCACGCTAAATTCAAGTGTCTTGCTTCATTAGCATTGATTTATATGAATTATGTGTTTGATTAAAGTGGGTGCCTGCGTTATTTTTTGACATATTATTAAGCATGGTCTAATTAGAAAATCTAATTTTCTTATTCTCTCATTTGCAAGAGACCTGACAACAAAATGCAAAGATATACTTCATATATACAAATTAAGAGAGTAAATACACTTTATTACCAAACAATGACATACTTAGTTCTTAGACGCTTGAATTGGATAAGGAAAACTTCCTTAAACAAATATTTAAAGACATAAAAATGGAAGAATTCTCAGGAAGAGCAACAGAGTGTCATTTTTTACTTAACGCCAAACTGCCAAATATGACTTAAATACAAGTGAGGGAAATTTTTCTGAACACATCTTAAGCCGCACTCAATTATACTTTTGATACTTGTGACATTTTTCAATACTTGCTGTGGATATATTTGATACTGATGTATTGCACAACATTTCCAGCTTTTTTTTTTTTTTTTTTTACCAAAGTGAAATTAACAGTTTTCATTGGTTTCTTAGAAACAAAGCAAAAATACACAGAAAACCCACACACTGTTAAATTGTCAGCTGAAATGTGAATCTTACATGATGCAACTAATAAACCCTTAAACTGTTTTCCTCTGATTTCAGTTCATTCTCAGGTGGCTGTAACCTATCTGACACCATGTGCTTTACCTTCATGTCCTCACTAATGACCGTTGGATGTATCTCGCACTAAGAACAAACACATTGTTGTGTTTGTGTGTGTGTGCGCGCTCTGACCTCAGTCCCCCCTCCTAAGGCCGGCTCGTTTTCGCTGCAGCAGCATTGCACAACATCACAATCAATGATGTGGGACCTGTCTGATGCCTGCTCGTTAATCACTTACTAATTATATCCCTCCGTGCTCTCTCACCACCTCAACCTCTCTCTCGCTTTCCGCTTGTTTTCTCTTTCCATTGCATTTGTTGATTTATTTATCAAGACTCGCTGCATTGCTGCCAGTGTGGGAATCAGCAGGGATGGTAGCGAGTCAGCACTTTATGCTCACTGTCACTGTCGTGTAGACATGGCAGTTTTTGGAAAGATGAAAGTTTGAGCGTGTGCGTGTGAGGCAGCTCCCGATTGTTGTTCAGACTTTTTAAAGTCCTGCCAATGTGACTCTCCCCTCTGACAAAGCAGAGGGCTTCATCATGTTTCGGTTGAGCGGAGAGGTCGAGCACAATCACTTTGTCATCCCCGTTTTGTGTGGCCAGCTGAGGCCCTGTACCACCCAATGTGCCACCCGATGCCACCTCCACAGGGTGAGCGTCGGGGTAGAAGAAGATTGCAAGGAAGTCTCTCAGCACCGCTTTATCTGAAATTGAAATATGAGTTGGTGGCTTGCTTTCCCCTCGCAGTGCAGAGCCGTGTGTGTGTGCGTGAGAGAGTACAAACAATGATTTGCAGCTCACTCTACATAATGTTTTTGTGTCTCATGTTTTGTCACGTTGATACGAGGCTTCAAAATCTATGCAACAAGAAGAATTGTAGTCATTACAAGGTTATTCCACTGGAGAGGTCCGCAACCGAGGCAAATTACTGCGATACGCAACCGAACACTCAGTGTGTGTGTGTGTGTGTGTGTGTGTGTATACAGTTCAGTCCAAAGTTTTTATGATTTTTGCCTTCATACACCACCACAATGGATTTGAAATAAAAAAAAAAAAAAATCAAAATGTGATCAAAGTGCAGACTTTCAGCTTTATCTGAAGAGGTTTTACAAATAAATGCCATTTAGCAATTACAGCCATTTTAAGCAGAGTACCTCAACTGTTTTAATGGAAAGTAGTGTTTGATGTTAATGTGTCCATTTGCATATCTGACCAATTTTTCATCTATCACGATTTAAAAAATGGAGTGTTACTGAATGTGCTGCTGTCTCATACATGCATGCATCTGAATGTGCAGTAGCTTTTAACACGACTAAGAATGTGGAGCCATGCTAGCGGCACACTGATGTCTGATGCGTTTACGTAACCACAATTGCTAACGTGTTGAGAGCGATGTTGAGTAGTTTAGCGTGTTAGCATTTCAACAGCACAGCAGAGTGTGGTGGTAATTATTATTATATATAAATCTTTTTTTCTCGCGTGTACGTACAGTTTAATACGCAGTATAGTCTCAAATCATTTGTCGAATGCAATCAAATCAAAATGTGTGTAGCCAACACTAGACTAGTTTGTGAGGAAGTTACGATTGAGATCTGCACATTTTTCTTCATCATGTTGTTCAATCGTTTTTAACTACACAAAAACAAAACTACCTACGCACTGAAACATTCCCATGCTTGTTCTCTTTCTCAAACTTTTCAATGCTCAAAAAACTCTTTTGTAGTTTTGAAATCCTTTGGGATCTCTCAACCCCAGACAGAACTAATCGCACTTAATCACCACCACAGCTTGAAGGTCTCTGGCCACAGTGATGTCATCACCGGGGTAGCGTAGGTGGCGTGGGAGAGTAGTGAGATCCTCAGTCTCACTTCTCCCTCTCTGCAGCGCTGTATCCAATCCGTCTCATCAATCACCCCTTTCGCCTGATTTCGTCAACACTGGGATTGACTTGGGAGAGCGCTTTGGGCCTGAGATGCAGTCTTCGGGGTCCTGATGTGGTGTCGTGTGTGTGTGTGTGTGTGTGTGTGTCTGTCTGTGTGTGTGTGTGTGTGTGTGTGTGAATGCAGTCGAAAGTCTGGCTTCGGGGTAGTGACGGGAGGAAGTGAGGAGAAGGGCTGGGAGGGATGAAGGGTTGAGGCTGGATGGGAGGCCAAAGGGTAGATGAGGTTTTAGGATCGGGGATCAGTCTTTGAATGTGTCAGTTTGCCTGACTCGCTTGTCAAGACTGAAAGCCCCTCTGCTTACTCCCTCCTGTGTTTTCTCAAGACGCCTGTAGTGACTCCTACTGTAAAACCTCAAGTGCCTTATTTCAGTCTCTTTTTTTATATATGCTTGCTTTTGTTTTGATCACTAAACCGCTGCTCAAAATATGTGAGAGCTTCAGTCAAAATCTTGTTTTTTATAACAATGTAAATGGTGGTC